>CAUYSK010077759.1:0-50360 GCA_963575035.1 Avahi laniger | reverse complement strand
GATGGCCAGAGGTTGGGAGTGGGAGTGGAGGGGGTGGCTTTCAGGCAGCAAAGGATTCTGAGGCCCCTCAGAACATGAATAAATCCGATTAGTAAGGCTTCCTAATCTCCATTCCAGAACTTTCTCCCAAATGCCAAATCTACCTTTGGATCTCTCTACCCAAGATTATGGAAGGTTGATATGTCCTTACTTGAACACTTCCTCTTCATTTGCTCCTTTTTGAGCATTCTGTGTCTTACAATGAGGCGATTGCAGTACTCTAGGAGAGAGACAATGGTGTCTTGGACCAGAGTGGAGGGGTCAAATGTTAGGAAATGTACATGGTCAGTTAATAAATAAAAGTTGGGGCCGGGTGCAGTGGCTCACGCCTGTAATCCTAGCTCTCTGGGAGGCCGAGGCGGGCGGATTGTTTGAGCTCAGAAGTTCGAGACCAGCCTGAGCAAGAGCGAGACCCCGTCTCTACTGAAAAAATAGAAAGAAATTAATTGGACAACTAAAAATATATAGAAAAAACTAGCCGGGCATGGTAGCTCATGCCTGTAGTCCCAGCTACTCGGAAGACTGAGGCAAGAGAATCGCTTGAGCCCAGGAGATTGAGGTTGCTGTGAGCTAAGATGATGCCACGGCACTCTAGCTGGGGCAACACAGTGAGACTCTGTATCAAAAAAAAAAAAAAAAAAAAAAAGGGAGGAGGAGTATCTGAACACAGGTAAATGTGGACAGCTTTGGGTAGTATCTCTTGGATCTGTGAGAACGTAACAAGTTACATTCTGTGTGTATATTAGAATATAAAGGCTAAATTCACCCACTGAAAATCCCACTTACTAGAGAGAACCCCTTGTCCAAATGTAGAATATATTCCTCCAGGCTCTAAAAATCCCTTTTCCCCCTGCCTGCCCTGGGGCCTTCTGAGGACAGCAACGACTTGCCCTTGAAGGCTTCCCTTTCCAAGGTAAACAGCTCTTCATCCACCCTCTGTGGCGAGGGTGCCCTCCATGGTGGCCGCCCTCCTTTAAGCACACCCAGTAGCTGGTAGATGGGGGAGGGCCAGATATGGCTGACTTTTCGAGTCTTGTTAGTCCCTTTAGTGGACCTGGCTGCCACCTTCTCTGTGCCTGCAGTGATGATCAGATGGACAGACCCACAGACAGACGAGCCCTGCTCTCTGAAGCACCCTCACTGTAGGGCAGACAGCAGCAGACCCTCTGCTCCTCCTGTGTGTGCTCTCACGCTTCCCTTTGCACTCAGGCTTTTCTCATAGCCAGTCTCTCCTTCTCCCTTCCCAGCCCATCTTCCATGGCACTGTAAGGATTTTTTTTTTTAAGAATTTTTTTTAAAAGTACAAATCTGATCATTTACTTTCCTGCTTAAAAACTTTGTGACATCACCTGCATAAATCCCAACTCTTAGGTCTTTGCAGCTCCCATCTTTTGCCTCCATCTGTGACACCGCCCCTGCTTCATGGCATCTGTCCAAGAAGTGCCCTTTGATCATAGTCTCCTCCTCTTCCTCTCCAGCTGCTCCTGTTAAACCATCTGCTCTCCCTCCTTTCTTTCCTCATTTGATCCCTCTCTCTGTGGCCATTTCTTACATTGGCCCTCCAGCATCTCAGCTCCCTGCAGCGTTATTCCCGCCACCTTCTGTTGTAAGTTCCTGGTTTGCGTCTGTCTTCAGGCAGACTGGCAATGTATCGCCAGCATCGCAGCGCTAGGCCCCAGCTTTCGTTAAACTCAACTCTGTGTTTTTTCTGTGCTCTAGTGCTTGGGGAAGTCATAAAATTTATTATTAATATTTAGTTCTTTATAGATATTGTCTGTCATTATTTAATATGAAAATATTATAAATATGTTTTCCAATCATAGCTTTCTGTTATAGGTTTTTTTTTGTTTTTTTTTTAGAGACAGAGTCTCACTCTTTTGCCTGGGCTAGAGTGAGTGCCATTCACAGCACCCTCACACTCCTGGGCTCAAGCAATCCTTCTGCCTCAGCCTCCTGAGTAGCTGGGACTGCAGGCATGTGCCACCATGCCCGGCTAATTTTTTCTATATATTTTTAGTTGTCCGATTAATTTCTTTTGTATTTTTAGTAGAGACGGGGTCTCGCTCTTGCTCAGGCTGGTTTCGAACTCCTGAGCTCAAACGATCCGCCCGCCTCGGCCTCCCAGAGTGCTAGGATAACAGGCGTGAGCCAGCACGCCTGGCCTGTTATAGTTTTTAATAATGGATTTTCAAACAATTGTACACTTTGACATTCATATTAAGCATCAGATGACTGAATGACTATTTTTGTGATTTTTTTCCTACAGTTTTTTTATTGTGATAAAATATACATAACATAAAATTTGCCATCTTAAACCATTTTTTAGATGTACAGTACAGTGGTATTAAATACATTTAAAATATTGTGCAACCATCACCACCATCCATCCTGAGAACTCTTTTCACCTTGTGAAACTACACCTGTTCACACTAAACAATGACTCCCCCTTCGTCCTTCCTCCCAGCCCCCTGCAGCCACTGCTCTACTTTCTCTCTACGATTGTGCCTACTCTTAAGTACCTCTTGGAAGTGGGATCGTATAATATTTGTCCTTTTTGTGACTGGTTTATTTCACTTAGTCATTCACATTTTGAAACTTCTAGTAGTGTGCGTTTTTGTTCTTTTAGTTTTTCTAGAGCTGGGGTCTTGCTCTGTTATCCAGGCTGGAGTACCGTGGCATCATCATGGCTCACTGCAGCCTCAAATTTCTAGGCTCAAGCAATCCTCCTGCCTCAGCTTGCTGAGTAGCTGGGACTATAGGCACATGCCACCACACTTGGCTAATTTTTTAAAAAAATTTTTGGTGGTAAAATACTTTTGGAGCCCTATGGACCTCAAACTTTTACATCTCTCAACCTTTAAAAAAGAGTAATTCTTTTTTTCCTGTCCCACGTGTTAAGTTATATAGTTTGGGTTGGATATATTAGGACATGATCATGTTTGAGCCTTTGACTTGAAACACCCAAGTGGGGGGCGTCACTTCCCAAGGATTTGCTGTCCAGCCTTTAGTTCTTACTTTAAAAACAAGCAAGGAGCTGGGGTATAAACAAAAGCAAAACCTGTACTTTTGTTGGTTATTGAGGGAATCAGCTTGAGGAAGTGTCCTGGTCACGTGTGACCTTGGCTAACTTTCTGATTTTCTCTCCTGCCAGCGTCTTGCTTGCCTGATGGGACCGCCCTGGAGCCCGAGTACTACTTCTCCACCATCAGTTCCAGCTTCTCAGTCTCTCCCCTTTTCAATGGCATCACCTATAAGGAATTCAACATTCCACTAGAAATGCTCCAGGAACTCTTGAACTTGGTAAGGAGAGGAGCACTGGTGGATAAACAGACCATGGTGATTGAGGTGGGGAGGGGGTCAGTAAAAGTGCTAGTGGTAAAAGCCTCAAGTTTTTTAAAGAAAAACTCAGCGTACCAGTATTTCAAAGTATAATTTAGCAGTCATAAATTTTCAGATTAAAGAAGGAAGGAGAATAACATTCATGGAGCCATTGTACGACACTTCCTCATTTAATCCTTGCAGCAGCCATGTGGGAGGCACCCATGCATCCCCATTGGGAGGGAAGAAAGTCAATGTCAAGGGCATGCAGGCAGGGGTAGGGACGGCTCAATCTGGGGATTCTGACTACAAGGCCAATGCTTTTCCGTTGTACTTGACTCCCTCTCAGTGGTTGTTCCATTTGGATTAATATAAAACCTAACTTTTTCATATTTGGATTCCTTTGGATCACCTTTTAGGTACACCAGAGAAGACATTGATGCCCTTGTCCGAGTCCCGAAATGGACAGATCTGTGGTCAGATGCAGGGGCACTGGAGTTGTTGCGGTGGTGCTGGGGTAGTTCAGGACATATTTGATGGGTGAGGGTGATGACATTATCAAGGGCGCACTCTACGTATCAGGCTTTCTGTTTTGGAAATGAGAAGGACACCTTCAAAAACCTGGAGCCTGCGCTGTAGAGAGCAGCCATCTCCCTGCTGTGTGGAGTGTGAGTAGAAGTCACTCAGAGAATGGCTTCAGGCTGAAGGTGTAAGAAGACATTAAAACATAGGTGATAATTAGCGAGGATGGAGCCGTGATGAACTACTAAATAGCTTAGGATATTTTTCAAGTCGCCATCAGGAAGGGAAACTTTCCCACTTTTCAGAGTCAATGTCTCAGACAGAATGGTGGTCTAGGAGGGCTGTGACTTCTGCAGATGGCTCTTCCTAGTACCATGCCAGAAATCCTAATTGAAGACTGATGTTTTACATCCTTTCTTGGGAAATTATTTTTTCCAATATATTTTAACATTTCAAGTTTAGGTTTTCTTGTAGGCAATTTTTCATTTCTTTTCCTGGTGTGATGTTCATCATTATCTATACATTTTGGAAATGACCTTCATCAAGTAATGCAATTGCAGGGGTGGGGCAATTTTTTCAGATGATTCTGCAATTGACAGGACAGAACAGTTCATTCCCGTACTAAATGCTGTACTGAGGACAGGTAAAAATAATTGCTTCTCCTAGAAATTTTAAATGTTTGTTCCAGTTTGAGTACCTGGGCAGTTGTAGAAGAGCCAGTGAACCTGGTTTGGGGAGAAGAGAGGCAGTTTCAGCACCGAGGCCTGGCTGTGAGGATGTCCTAGATGTCTGGGAGGGGATTGTGAAAGGATGTCACTGAGCTGTGCTTATTAACTGTGCGTTGGTGAAATGGCAGCAATGCCTGGAGTCTGGACGCTTTCACATCCTGAACATGGACATCTAATGTCAGCAAATTTGAGGGAGTTGGCTCCTTTTCTTTGTTTTTGTATCATTTTTATCTAGGGTAGGAAAAGAAGCCCCAAGGGATGGCAGGATTGAGGGTGTGTGCATATAGTTGGATATATAGCCATACCTTGTATTAATATATTTTTGGTCTGTTGCCTTGTCACATTTTTCAGTGTGTTAGAACATGGGTTTGTTACGGGGTTTTGGTAGAAGGAGCTAGTGTTCCTGTCTCTCTCACTGTGTCAGTTGCTTCATGAGGTTTTGTTTCCCTGATAGGTGAAGAAGATCGTTGAAGAGCCTGTTCTCAAATCCTTGGATGCAGTTGTAGCCAGCGTGATAGAGGTACATCCCTTCCGAGGGCATCACCATGAGATAAGCCTGATTTAAGCATCTGCAGGGAAAAAGTAGCAGGAATTCATGTGAGGGCTGGAATGGAAGGGGTTTAGCTGTGAGTTTTCAGCTTAACTTCCCTCATGCCACAAAATAACAGCCCACAGCATGAGTGCTGGCTGTGTGCCGGGTGCTGTGCCAAGCTCTTTGACACAATCACCTCAGTGCCCCCAACTGATGGCTAGTGTCTCCATTTCACCAATGGAAGATGGAGGCACAAGGGGACTAGCTAACGTGCCATGTCACACAGTCACTGCGGGAGCTGGAGTCTGGCCTGGGTCTGTCTGACTCTTTCATCTTTCTGACTCCTTTGTGCTTCAGGCTGCTTCTTAGGGCTCAGAGATGCACTTCCCAAGCACATGCAAGCCCTGGCTTTTAAGCATAAGGAGCGTGTACCTAGGGAACTTTTGTCTTTAATGTGTTTGGAACCAAGGCCTACAGCATTATTTATGATACAATATTTAGGGTATTTATGACATTGGTGCTGGGAGGTCTCAAAATCTCAGGGGGCACTGGGCAAGGCCCCATTTGAGTGTTAGGATCAGAGAGATTGCCCTTTGCCCGGCTGATTCTGTGGGTGTGTGCTGGACCCAAGTCCTTGTTTAAGCCTGGTCTTCTTCCTCTCACCTGATAAGATACACAGTGCCTGATAACTTCATACCTGGCCCAGGTATGAAGCAGGTGGGAACCACCATCGCCTTCCTGTGCTGCACTTGGCTGCCAGCGAGCTGTTGGCAGATGTGAGGTGGATGTGTTGGGTGTGCTTTGCTGTGGGTTGGTTCTTGGCTAAGGAGCGCAGTTCCTATAACTCTCCACGTTGTAGTTGGGCACTTCCTACCTTGTCTTCAACTCTTTTGCAGATTGTTCTTCCTATTGGCCTGAGCTTTAGCTTTCTCGCTCTCTCACTGCAGCTTGCGGTCTCAGAGGCCTCTTGGTTTCCGTCGTCAGTGTGTGATCATGTGTGGCCCAGGGCAGAGCAGGAGGACCAGGGCTGAGAGAGGAGCTGGGCAGTCAGATACCTGGAGACTTCTTGGGCCTGCACTCTACCTCTGTACTCTACCCCCTCTGAACTAGAGAAGTTTTTGATATTTTTGTTTTGTAATTTGGACTTTTAGTATAAACGTCCATTCGAAGAAATGATTTCATGACTAAAAAAAAAAAAAATTCTTACTGTCCTGACTTGGACTTACTGCAGTATATTAATCATCATCCATAATCAGTGTAATCAAGCAATTATGGCACGTTTGTTATTTGCCAGACACTGTGATAGGACTTCACTCACTCACTCCTCGAATCCTACAACAATCCCTGGTTTACATATGGAGAAACTGAGGCTTATAGGGCGAAGGCACTTCGCTTACATATCTAGTGAGTGATGGAGCCCAGCTGTGGACCTCAGGCAGTGAGATGACAAAGCTCCCAGCTTAGCACTTGGATGGTCCAGGCTCCAGAGGCAGAGCCCTGTGCTGCTCTCCCAGTCTCGTCTCTTCACCTCCACCCTGCAGGGGTGTTGTGAGGACCATGTCTGTGAAGCAATTGTGGTGGTGCCCATCGATGGCACCTAGTTCATGGCAGCTCTTACTGTCAGTGCCCTCCTGAGACTTGGCATGACTCACACACCCTCTGAGTGATTCTTGTTTCCTCCATGTGACCTCCCTTCCCCTGCCCTCCGCCAGCCCCACACCATGTGCCTCCCAGCCCCACCCAACCCCTCTGCAAATTTGCTTTCTCATCTCCCTCATTTGTATTTGCAGAGTACTTTTACACTCGTCAAGAACTGTAACAAACCAGATCTTTCCGTCCTACTAAACTGGGAATATATAGAAGTTAAGGACTATATTTTACTTATTACACCTTGTATGACTTTTTTGCCCAAGAAGAAAAACAGTGGTACATTTCAGATTAAATTGTTAAAGATTATTTAAAATGTGTTTTAATTACAAAACATGAGCTGAATGTGAAGGTGCCCTGGCTGTAATGTCCGTGTTTGGAGGATGGGCAGGGTAGATCCCTTACTCTGGTAGCCACTTGGCTGTCTTCCTCCTCTTCCTCCACTTCCCGTGTCCCTCTGTGTGCCAAAGATGGTGAGCTTCAACCACAGAAAAGTGGTTCTTCTAGGGTGCAGATGGCTGCGCCCCCACAGACATCTTTGGACTGCATGAGCCTCCTGTTTTCCTTGGCCTGATGCCTAAAGGGGTGAAGAGAGCAATTAAAGTGTCCAAGTGATGAATCGTGATAAATGGTTTCTCCATTTAGAATGCTAAGTCACGAATCACTGCTCAGCCAGGCCTCACTCAATGTGCCAGGTGAAAGCTGGGCAGAGGAGTTTCTGTTCTGTGGTCACGTGTGTCTCCTCCCTCCCATGCAGGTCAACCCCAGCGCTGATCTCTACTACACGTCCTTCAGCGACCCTCTCTACCTGACCATGTTCAAAATGCTGCGTGACACTCTGTACTACATGAAGGGTGAGGACTGCTCGTGAGTGCAGTGAGACTGCCTCCTGGGCTGCTGACCCTGGCTAGTAGTTGCAAGCTGGTGCTCATTTTCCTTTGGGGCTACTTAAAAAATATGTATGAGCAACACGGTCACATTACTGAAACTTTGCGGAATAAGCAAATTAGAAAAAAAATCTGTCCACGATCCTGCAACTCTAGTACTATCAATGATGGCTTCTTTGGTGGGTTTATTTCTTAAGGTGTTTTTCTAATACCTTTCTACATGTTATTAATATATTGTCTAAATAAGCACACGTATAGTTTTACAAAATGTCTGTTTAGGCATTTTAGAGAAAAGAAAAGAGTCACTCGTAATCTTTTACCTCTGAGGTAATATCTTTTCTTTTTCTTTTTTTGAGACAAAGTCTTGCTCTGTCACCCAGGCTGGAGTACAGTGGCCTCATCACAGCTCACTGCAACCTTGAACTTCTGGGCTCAAGTGATCCTCCTGCCTCAGCCTCCCAAGCAGCTGGGACTACAGGTGCACGCCACCATGCCCAGCTAACTTTTCTATTTTTTGTAGAGTGGAGTGTCACTCTTACTCAGGCTGATCTTGAACTTCTGGGCTCAAGCCATCCTCCTGCCTTGGCCTCTGAGATAATAATCTAGCATACACACATAAAATTTAGCATTCCCTTCCAGTCTCTTTTTCAGGCATTTTTAAAAACACTTTTCCTGTGGTTTTCCCTCACGCTATGGAATATTCTTCATAAACATTAGCTTTGATGACCACATGCTGTTCTGTCACATAGATACCATAATTCAGTTAACCATTTTCCTGATCTGATTCCAAGAGTTCCTGGGAAGCTGAGTCCTACTCACTTCCTCACCTGGTCTGACTTGTGTCTGCTACAGTGGTTCCCCTGAACTCTCCAGGCCCCAATGATGACAGTTTGAAATATCTGACACTGGTGCTCTGAAGATCCAGAGAATTCCCTCCTTTGGGCTACAACCAATGTTTGACCTTATTAATAAATGACAAGGGTTTTTTTTCCGTAAACATCACTGAAGTATTTGCTGTTGTCTGTGGAATCAGTCCCAGTGATGATACATTACAATTTATGTGTTTCATATATTCAGGTTTTAATGTATTGACTGCTTAAAACAAAGTGTGGCTCTGACTTCCCTGGGAAATTACCGTTTTCTCTGATTGCTTGGTTGTGTGCATGTGAAGGACAATTGTGCACATTCTAGCCAAGTTCTTCCCAGTGGGTGTTCTTGGAACCACAGTAGCCAGCAGCAAGCGCTGCTCTTCTCGGGTTTTTATTAGAGAGGGAAAGAGACCATAGCCATTGACAGCTGCTTCCTGTATTCTGGTGCAGCTTTCTTTCCAGCTGTGATGCCTGCCCTCTATCCCACAGACCTCCCAACCTCCTTTGTGAAGGAGATCCATGATTTTGTGCTGGAGCAGTTCAACACGAGCCAGGGGGAGCTCCAGAAAATCCTCCATGATGCAGACCGGATCCACAATGAGCTGAGTCCCCTCAAACTGCGTTGCCAGGCTAACGCTGCCTGCGTGGACCTCATGGTGTGGGCCGTGAAGGACGAGCAGGGTGAGCCCGAGTTGCCTGCCTGGCCCCTCAGGCAGACAGACTACCTCACCTCCTGTGTCTAGGCATGCCCCAGCGGCTTTCTTCCCACAAGTTCCCCAAACCACTTCTACAGCACTTGGCTCTGTTACCAGCATGCAGTTGTGGTAGAAACAGCTGCCACCTGGGTATATGCAGCACTGAGCATCAGCCCCTGCTGTGGCCTGGACATTTGGTGTCCTGTCCTGTGTGGAGGGCACTGGGCCTGGGAGGATGGGGAAGCCTACATCCACAGGGCCTGTGTGTTCTCTCTGCTGCTTCTTGCTGGGTCGTTAGGCTTTTCTGTGGCGATGTGGGAGGTCAGTGCCCAAGTGTGAGGTGTTTATCTAGGGTAGCAGAGAATGGTAAGTTTTCCTGAGGAATGGGACGCTACAGGGACAAGAGGGCTTAGGGCCAGCGGAGAGGAGAGTGTAGTCACATGCAGTATGGCCTCTCTATTAATAAAGTCTGTAAAATGTAGGTCTCTGAAGTTTAATTAAATTATGTGCTTACTTGGCGAACAAGTGTGTTATGAATTTGGACTTTGCTGATCGCTCGTACCCGCCTCTGATTTTGAATTAAGGTGCAGAAAATCTTTGCATCAAGCTGTCTGAGAAGCTACAGTCCAAGACGTCCAGCAAAGTCATCATTGCTCACTTGCCCTTGCTTATCTGCTGTCTGCAGGTCAGTCTCCCTGACACCTGAGAGGCTTTTAAATCCTATCAATAGGTATCCTTTTCATCATAGTGTTCAGGCTGTGATGGACACACCAGCACTGGAGATGGTGTGGGGCGAGTGGTTGTCTTTAGGAGCTTTAACTAGAGCCTGCTGTGGACAGTCCATCGCTGAGTGAGCCTGGGCTTCCACCTACAGGATGCCAGCGGTTCTTGCAGGTGGCATCCGGGCGCAGCTAGACTCTGGTCCTCCTTTGTGAGGCTGTCCTGGATTTGCTAGGTGGTGCTCAAGGCCAGCAGGTAAAAGGTCGTGGGGCCACAAGAGGGGACACCTCCTGATGCCCCCAGCAGTAGCTCTGCTCTGCTGAGACTCTTACCTTGTCACAAATCCCACTGACTCCATGCTTGCCATTGTTTAAAAATCCTATTGTGTACCCTTTCTCCCTTAGCTTGCTTCCAAAAGAAATGAGCACACTTTAAGAATGTATTATATATCGCTTTTAGGTGGAGGAGAGTCAGCATTGTCCCCCTTCGCTGTCTTTTTGCCTCCTAGGGAGGTGGCCTTGGGGAGCTTTGACCTTGGAAGTTTGTAGTGAAACACTGGGTATCTGAAGTGTTGAGCATCTCACTGCTCAGGCTGGGTGACAGGTGATGGTGTGTTGCAGGGTTTGGGCCGCCTGTGTGAGAGGTTCCCAGTGGTGGTGCACTCGGTGACGCCGTCCTTGCGAGACTTCCTAGTCATCCCGTCTCCGGTGCTGGTGAAGCTCTACAAGTACCACAGTCAGTACCACACAGGTAATAGACCGAGTACCCTTGAGGCCCTGAGAAAGGGGCCAACTGACTATGTGTGAGCTCCGCACAGGTTCCTGACTGTCCCGGGCTCATTGCTCTGCCACACCCATCCTGTCTTTCCCTACACACCCCCCTCCCAGCTCCAGGCCTTTCCTTCCCCCACCTCCCCCATTCTGTACTCTTGCCACCACTGATTGCCCTTTCTAGTCCCATTTTCTCTTTGGAGTCTCCTCGCACTGTGGAAGTCTAAAATGTGAGTCACTCACTCACTCAGTGAGCCCCACTCACTCAGTGAGCCCCACTCACTGAGCCGGAGCTCTGTGTGCACAACCTTATCTAGTCCCTCTTGCCCCTGTGAAAGTGCATTATGATGTTTCTACAGACGTGACAATAATTAATATTGATTAAATACCTGCTGTGTTTTAGAGGCCCTAACGTAATATCACCATCCTACCCACAGTCCTCTGAAGGTGCCATTTTTATCTTCTTTCAGATGAAGAAACACAAACTCAGAGCAGTTGAAATACCTTTCCTGACCCTGTGGCAGGGAGGGACCTCTAGCGCTCTAAGGCCTCTGCTTTCACACTCATCACCCACCCTTACTGGGCAGGCGGGCTCTGTGCCCATTAGTCAGATAACCCCGGGGGCAGGACTGTGCCTCACTCACCCTCAGAGCTGCATTTCTGTGGGTGCTTGTCAGTACTTTTGAATGGTTTATTGAGAAGTTGCTGATTTCCCATATTTATCACTTTGTAACCTATATATTATTCCTTTTGCTTTAAACATGTTCCTTCCTGTTGGTCTCAGCTCTTTTCTTTTGATCAGATGTTTTTATAGTGATTGCTTTTATAAGCTAAAAATGATCAGCATGTTATCTTGGTTTTTGAATTACAAAGAAGGGGTTGGAAAGTAACAGGCTCAAGCAGATGCATATTTGAATTTTTACATTAGTTGCTGGCAATGATATAAAAATCAGTGTGACCAATGAGCATTCCGAGTCGACCCTGAATGTCATGTCGGGCAAGAAGAGCCAGCCTTCCATGTATGAGCAGCTCCGGGACATCGCCATCGACAACATCTGCAGGTGGGGAGATGGGACGCTGAGCGAGAGGGAGGTAGAAAGCAGCGTCCCACAGAGTCTTATTATTGATACAAAACAAGAAGCATTTATAATTTTTATAGCTTGTTTCTGATTATTCTAAACCTAAACTGGATCTATAAAGAGGAATTATTACATACTTTTAAAAAATGAAATTTCCTTCCTTTTTCTAATTATAAACATAATAAGAAATGCTTATTAGAGAAAATTTATAATGTATAGAAAAGTAGAAAGAGAAGAATCCAGAATAACGTTTTGTCATGTTTTCTTTATCTTTTTTTGTGTGTAATATCTAATATAAATGAGAGGTTTTTAAGTCTGGCTGGGTACCCCTGGCTTCCCAGACTCCTACCACATGAACTCTTAACTCTCCCAACTCAAGAGCCAAACGCATCATGGTTCCTATGAAAATGGCTCCTTCCCTGTCTGACTTCTGCTCCCCATTGTCAGAAGCCAAATCAAGAACTTGGCCCCCGTGTGTCACACTCCCGCCGTTCTCTGACACTTTGGTTCAGGAGCCAAACAGATGTGGAGAGCGAGAGACAGCTTGCAAGATTTTATGTTCTTAGGGGCTTTCGAAATTTCCCCTTTCTCTATAACATAAGCATTTCTCCTTATTGCGACAACCTTGATACATAATTGTAACATACCCTCAGCTATCTTGGGACCGTTTCTCTTTGGAATCAATTACTGTGACTTCTGTTAAGGAACAGTACAGGAGATTTAAAATTGGCGTTGGGGTGAGTATGATATTCCGAAGGAAAGTGTTCTGGGCAAAATAATGAAGTTATTGTTTCAAACTGAGATATTTATGGAGTGGGCAAAATCTGTAGCAGTTCTCAGATTTGTGGGGAAAAAATTCAGAGTAGTTCTTTAAACTTTGTAGACCTGAGAAAGGAAAAATTTAAAAAACAAAAAAAAAAACATCTTATTTTGATGCCGAATGCCATGTTGGTTTCCTCGCTGCTCAGGTGCCTGAAGGCTGGATTGACAGTGGACCCGGTGATTGTGGAGGCTTTCCTGGCCAGCCTTTCTAACCGGCTCTACATCTCCCAGGAAAGTGACAAGTATGTCCCAGTCCCCTTTTCTCACGGGCAGCCCCATGGTTCTCAGCAGGCTTGAAGTGTCTCCTGTCTCATAGCGTACGCACGCATTGGGTTTGTCACAGATTTAAGGAGAAGCTTATCTCACAATGTACATCTTGGACCACTATGTGAGAATAGAGAAAGATCTTTGTCCTCCAGCCTATTTCCTGGGGCTTCGTGTTTCTGCTGGTTGTTAAAGTCCCAGGCTGTCATTTTTGCATGAACGCTTCCTCAAGACTGTGATGAAATTGAGGTCTAGATCATAGCCTCCAGGTTTTATTTCACCACTGCATGCCATAGGACTGTTGCTAGGGTATTTCTGTTCTTCCCTTCTGTAGGGATGCTCACTTGATTCCTGACCACACAATCCGAGCCTTAGGGCACATCGCAGTGGCCCTGAGGGACACTCCGAAGGTCATGGAGCCAATTCTGCAGATCCTGCAGCAGAAATTCTGCCAGCCGCCCTCCCCACTTGACGTGCTCATCATCGACCAGCTGGGCTGCCTGGTTATCACCGGAAACGTAAGGAAGGCCCTGCGAGGAGGCAGATCCAGAAAGCCCACTGACTCCACGCAAGCCTCATTAGACTCTTGACTATAAGCGATGTAAAAATACAGATAAATTTACCTTGCAGTTGAGCTAAACATTCACAACTGTTGACAGCTGAATAGTAGAGTAGCGTAAGGTTCCAAGAGTGCTACGGAAAAAGATTTAATTTCTTACCAGTAACATAAAATAGGATTTGAATTGAAGCTACTTCCCCTTGAGCTTTTAATTTGAGGTTTGCTTAAAGCTTTAGAAATGGATGCCCTGGGTGGTTTTTTGGGGGCTGTTATGGTCCATGATTCCAGAGCTTTCCCTCTGAATAATGACAGGAGGGGCCTTCCCTATGTTCCAAGCAGGGGTTTTGTGAAGGAGTCACAGTGTGGTGACGGTGCTCCTCACTCTATTCCAGCAATACATCTATCAGGAAGTGTGGAATCTCTTCCAGCAGATCAGCGTGAAGGCCAGCTCTGTCGTGTACTCCGCCACCAAAGATTACAAGGACCACGGCTACAGGTAACTGGACCTCATTGTCCTTTTTGATCTCAGCAGTATTTAACTCCCTTTGAAAATGTGAAGTTTGGGAATTTGTCTCTTAAACTCTTCTTACAGAAACATTATATGATACAAATCAATGCACACATAAGGTGGGAAATGAAAACCCACATGCAGCCCCCATCTGGAACTGACCACAAGCATCTCAGTGCATTTGGTCCCATCCCTACCCCTTCCCCTGACCAAGCCCAAGCTGCACACCCGGGTGACTTGTTTTACATGATAACACTTCAACTATATGGCATAAACGTTCCTCTGCACATTGCCTTTAATGACTGTGTGACGACCCACCATATAGCAGTACCAAGATTATTCTACCGGTCCCTAGCTTAAGCGTGAGTAGTTTTTCAGTTTTCTTGCTGGTAAGTGCTGTATTGACAACCTGCTAGCGAAATATCTGTGTACATCTTCGATTCTTTCCTCAAGTTAGATTCAGCGAAGAAGGATGTAGAGGGCCCAAGGAAGTAGGTGTTTTATATCCTTGAACATTTGATGAAGTCTGGCCGCTCTTCCTTGACAGAGATGCTTCCTCTCTGTTCCTCTCCCTTACCTGGGAGTACCTTGAGGACGGGGATGTGTGTCCAGGTTAGGGGATCTCACAAGCATTTGTCAGATCAGTGGAAGAGAGGGAAGGGGAGAAGCGAAGTCATATGAGGACACGAGGTTGGGGAGGGAAGAAGACAGCCCCTTTGTCGGTTCCTCTTCCCAGTCACAGGGCTCCTCTTCTGACTGTCAAATTCAGGCTTCACTCTGAGATTCTCCCCAAGTCGGTTTAGTGGGCAGGAGTGTGGCTGTGGAGCCACGCCGTGTGGCTGCATGACCTCAGAAAATGCTGAACCTCTTTGTGCCTCAGTTTCCTCATCTGTCAGATGAGCCCCTGTCTCATTTTGCCCATAAATGATGTCATGTATGTGAAAGCTCTCGATCTATGCATGCTTTTGGTGTTATTACTTCAACGTTGATATTACGCTGTTATTACCTTATTGCTGCCGCCATCATGAGCCCAGGTAGCTAGCTAGCATAGCCAGAGGACTGGATTGGGGACGAGGCCAGGCTTACCTCTCCTTCCTTCCCTCCATCCTGGTCTCCGCAATGGAACCAACATACAGGCCAGAACATCTGTTGGCTTGCATTGCTTCCCTGCTCCTAACATGGCTATTGGGCCTCCTCTCCCCAGGACCACCATCCCCTGCCTGTGCTCTGCCTCTCCCGAGGGTCTCGCTGGCCTTACCCTGCTGCCCGCTGTGTGCCATGCTCCGTCCTTCCAGCTCTTCACTTCCTGGCTCAGCTTGACTCCTCTTCCTCAAAGCCTTTGCTCCTTGCCACCCACCATGATTTGTCCTCTTCCTCCCAGTAGAAGCATCTGCTGCCCTGTGTTTGCTCTTCCTTGACCTACCAGGTATTTGCCTAACTGAAGGGAGTGCCTTTTGTCACAGCTGTCATTTGCTGTGTGATTTCTGGGAGCCAGAGAGTGTGCTCGGTGCTTCACATGGTGTTTAACTCCTCCTGCAATCCTATTAAGAGAGAATTATTATCCTTGTTTTATGTGGGGAAAAAACCAAGGCTCAGAGACGCAAGCAGCTCACACAGGGTCATGCAGCTTGGGAGTGGCAGGGTCTGGCTTCCCTGGCCCATCTCACCAGTTCATGGCTGATGGGGCAACATTGGCTTCACACCGGGGCTTACCATGATCCTGGGGCAGGTTGTCCCAGGACTCTGGAGCACTTCCTGAGTACGTGATGTGAACTCAAACTGTTATCAGCTCCAGGTGGAGGGAGTATTGAGGGGAAGCTGATCACAAGGTGTAAGTTCCAGGGGTGGTATCTCTGGGATTTGTGGAGAAAACAGGTCCAAGCAGGCACATCTGCGCATGGGCACTTCCATTTTTGGCCACACAGAGAGAAGTGTCCTGGGACTGTCACAGGTGCCCTATGTGCAGATTCCAGGAACTTAAAACAGTTCGCCGGAGGTCCTTACTGCATCTCAGAAGGGCGGATTGCAGTCATTTCTGCAGCAGTCATGAGAATGACGTGTTTGTCACTTCTTGAGAGTTCTTTCGTTTACAGACGCTGAGAGGAGCATGGTGAGGCAGGCTGGGCCTGGCTCACAGCAGCTTGCCTCACCCCTGCACTGCCGTCCCCCAGACACAGTCAAGGGCCTGGCAGTGACTATTATGTTGCTCCTTCCCCCTCAGGCACTGCTCCCTGGCGGTGATTAATGCCCTGGCCAACATCGCCGCCAACATCCAGGATGAGCATCTGGTGGACGAGCTGCTCATGAACCTGCTGGAGTTGTTTGTGCAGCTGGGGCTGGAGGGGAAGCGAGCCAGCGAGAGGGCCAGCGAGAAGGGGCCAGCCCTGAAGGTAGGAAGAGGACGGCTGTGCTGCCTGCCCTGCCAGTGTGTCTGTCCCTGTTGGCCAGGGCTAAGTCTGCAGGCACCATCTTGGTCAGAATATGGTGCTTTCTTTGTTGAGTGATTTAAATGCAACTGGTAGAGTGCAAGGTAGAAGGGGGCAGGTTCTCCCTCAGGGATGTTGGCAGGGGTCAGGGGAGAGGGTGGCTTCCTCACTGGATTGCGTCTGGCTTATGGCAGGCACCTCCTCCAGCCCAGTGTGGAAACTTGACAGCAGCCCAGCATGGGTTCCCCCTAGACCCCTCTATTCCTTCTTTCCTCCCTCCTGAAGCTGGGACCAGTCGCTGTTCCTAGGAGGACTTTAAGGGCCCATCATCAGAACACAGTGACAACACAAGGGCCAGATTTGACCTAATCTCAGGCTGTACAAGGAAGACAGGTCCACAGGGACAGACAGAACATTACGTCTTGAATGCCCCTTACGTCTTAAGGGGGACATTGATGCAGGTGAGGCCTCTTACCTCATCATCTCCCCTTTAACGTGTCACACGGGCACCAGTCCCTCTACTAGATCTCTACTGCCATCCTCCTTTGTCCCATTCTCTACCGCTGCCCTTCTTTCCCCTCCCAGACAGTTACTGTTCACCTGCTCTGTGCCATGTACTTTCCTAGGTCTGGGGTCAGCCCACTTTTCCTGTAAAGGGTCAGACTATAAATATTTTAGACTTTGCAGGCCACACAGTCTCTGTTGCAGTTGCTCAGTGCTGCCGTGGTGGCCAGTCTGTGAACAAACAGGCATGGCCGTGCTCCTGTAGAACTTTATTTACTAGAACAGGTGGTCAGTTGGATTTGGTCTGTGGGCACAGTTACTGGCCCTTGTTCTAGGTGAGGGGATATCTATACCCCTGGGGGGCTTAGTGGGAGAGTAAACCAGGCAGTATGGTGAGGGGCACTTTAGATTGGGCTGGTAGAGAAGGCCTCTCCGAGGAGGTGACATCTGAGCTGACAACTGCATGAAGGAGCCTCCGTGCAAAAATCTTGACTAAAAGGGAGTAGCTGGTGCACAGAAGGATCCTAACATCCTTGGCCCTAATTCAACCTTGCTCTGCCCGGCCCTCTGACACTGATGCCCGTGACTGACCTCTCAAGTCTCCCAAGGCAGTGCACAGCGAGGACCATCCCGATGCACAGGAGGGAAGAGAGTCCCTCAAGCCCAGGGGGCCTTAAGCATCAGAAGGGGAGTGCTGATGATGCAGGAAGGTGCTGAGCACCCAAGAAAGCAGAGACTGTAGCCTCTCCAAGGGGTGTTTCAGGAGCCTTCTCTCCCCTGGAAATTGGGCCTCAGAGCCCAGAGCGGTACCTCCTGGGCCCTGTGGGCCACCCCCCGCCTGCCCTTCACCACACCTTTACAGAGTCTCAAGACTCTCAGATTTAATGCTTCATTCAGGGCTGGGGGTTGTGCCATGAGAAGTAGAGATACCCTCTTCTACACTCCCCCACCCCTGCCATAGAAGCTGTGAATTTTGTTCTTTGCAGAGTAATTCCTGTTGGCCATCCAAGCAGTGAAATAAGCAAGTGTGTATTGAACAGCTGCTGCACTTTCCCCCTAAGATAGCACCTTCTGGAATAAGGAGAGCCTAGAGGACCAGTGGTAGGGGGCGGAGGGTGCTGGCAGCTATGATTATAAACTAAACTAAGACACTGCTATCAGTTTCGCAGAGCGGAACAGGCAGGGCCACTGCTTGTGGGCCCAGTGCAGGGAAACTGGCTTGGCATTCTGTCCTTGCCACTGAGGGGCTGTATGGCCTTGGCAAGCCACCGAGCCCCTCTAAACCTCCCCAGAAGTTAGTGCATGTGAAACACTTATCACGGTGCCTGGTTCAGTGGGTGCACATGGCCTTGGCTGCTGTCTTATTGTAAATCTAGAACAGAAATTGAGGGTGCTTGGGCACATGCTTCCGGAACCTCAGCTAATCAGCACGCACTGGAGATTAGCTGCATTTGTGTATCTAGCCAGGAACTTACCTTTTATTTACTTACTGTTAGGTAACCCCCAAATTCCCCCAACTTGAAAAGAATATATATTTATTGTAGAAAAGATAGAGAAAACTATAAATAATAAAGTAAAAGGCACCCATGATCCCTCTACACAGATATAGTTATTATTAAGATTTGACAGATTTCCTCCTAGCTTTTTTAGCGTATGTATTTATTTTACATAATTGGGATTGAATGATAACATAGTCTTAAATTCTGATTTTTTTTTTTTATTTAACATGTGCTGTGGGCTCTTTCCAAGGTGACTAAATGTTTTTCAGAAAGTTGTCTTTTTAATAGCTGTGTCATATCTAATTTTGCAGACATACCATGATTTATGTGATCATTTAGGTAATCATGATTTACTTTTGACATGTTTCCTTTGTTTTGCTATTAAAATTACTCTACGTGAGCATCTTTATACCTCTTTCTATATATATCTCTCATTATTTCTCATAGATTAAGAAATACCAGGTTAAACTATTTATTGTTTGTTTTTTTAAATTAAAAAAATTAGAATTGTCAATGATGACAATTCTGTTCTTTTCTAGGCTTCTAGCAGCGCGGGGAACTTGGGAGTACTCATTCCTGTGATAGCTGTGGTGAGTGTTCATTAATCAGATGGTTTAAGACCCCAGATGCCATGCTCATGTTTATACTGTTCTCTAGTGATATACAGCAAACTCCTCAGAAAAAGGGAGCTTTGAGACCCCAGTGATTCTATAGATGTGGCTGCTTCAGCCACCACCAGCAATTCCTTGAGGGCCCCATAGGTGTGTGCCCACTGTGGCCACACCCTTCACTCCCTTTCTTTGTCCTGTGCCCAAACCTTTTTGGTCAACTGACCAGAGAACTTGCTTCACTTCCTTTCCGCGTGGCTCCAAGGTCCCAGGTGTGACTCCACTTTCATCCTCTGTGTCTCACACCCTTGCCCTCATTGGCATCTTGGACTAATGCTGGGCAGGCCCCCTGCTGCCATCCTTCCTTGACCACTTCCTGCGAGGTGGCCTGGAGGCCTTTTGTTGGAGCTCTGGCCTTGGAGCTGTAGCCCTCAGTCTTCTCCAGGTGGTGGTGTTGGCACGGCAGGTACAGGCCCTGCCTCCTGCTGTGTCACCACCATGGTCCAGCCCAATTTCCATCTTGGCCTGTCTCAGCCTGTGTCCACTTCCTCTCAAATGACCTTTGTAGAAGTGGTTTTTCCCTTTCTTAGTCATTCCCAGCTGCCAGTCCTAAGCCCAGGCCCTGCGTTCCAGCATTTGTTTTCATCCCTTACTCTACCTTCCACTTGACCCAGCTTCTAGTTCATCCTTGCACCTGCCTTCCAGTGTCTTCCCACCTTGGCCACCCCTAGCAGTTTGAGTCTTGGGCACTTTTATGTGTCCTTTTCACATCATGCGCCAGAGCTGTCGACCTGGTGGCAGAGCTGCTGGGGCAACCTAGGGGTGTGGAAGTTCGGGCAGGCAGGTGGGCACAGAGAAACACCTCCCAATCTCAGTGAGGCACTTCCTGTGCGCTCACCAGTCCACGTGTTCATCATCATTCTGAACCTGGGGACTTTAGGGGTTCAATTTTGGCTGGCCAAGGTGGATGAAAAATAATAATTGACTGGTTTACCATTACTTATCTTTAATAGTAAAATGTCATGTATTGTATTTTGTGGAATATTACATTAGGTCACCGTCCTGCCTGTACGCTGTCCTTTTCTCTCCTGTCCCTCCCCTAGTAAGTGGCGGATTCAGGAGGGGGAGTGGGGTCTGCATCATTTTCGTGAGTGTGCTTAAGGGGAAAAGGGGGCTGGCCTGCAGTGCGATGAACAGTAGCTGCCCACCCAGAGGCTTTGCAGATTCCTCTGGGAGCCATACTACCTTCCTACCTGTGATCAGGTGTTCTCCCACAGCCCTCTGAAAATTTCAGGATTGCTAGGACTCACTCTGCCATGGTATTTTTCATTTCCACCCCCATTGGTTAATTTTTTAAACATAAATTTTCCTACTTGGTAGTTAACTTTGACTAGTATCCAGTTGTGTTTTAGAATTGCCACTGTACATGTGCCTTTTGTGTGGCCTGGAGGGAAGAGTAGGGGGCATGAAGTCCGAAGCACTCTCTCGGCCTGTTGGAGGGGAGACAAGCCTGGCGGCCAGCTCCATGAGAAAGTAGGTTTCAGGGAGACAGGCAGGATGCTTGGGGTGACATTAAAATCAGTGAGTTCCAGGATCTCTGAATATCAGAATTCTGTGACCCATTTATCGATTGTCACTTAGAGTTTAATAAACACATAGAAGAAATCTTTTGGGGCACTTTGCACTTTTGGGGAATGGTGACTGGTGAAATTTGGTTGGGAACACATGAGTTTTAGAGTTACAGGAGTCCCAGGTTGAACTCCTGTCCTGTGTGTGGGCCCTGTGTGAGCCTGAGCCTCTCTCTGCTGCTGGGTGGTCAGCATAGACCTGACTGTTACCTATGACAGTTTAGCACAGACTCACTTAAATACTCCCTTGACGTGACCTTTTGCATGAATAGAGTGAGCACTGTATTTTTTTTTTTTTTTTTGAGACAGAGTCTCACTTTCTTGCCCTGGCTAGAGTGAGTGCCATGGCATCAGCCTAGCTCACAGCAACCTCAGACTCCTGGGCTCAAGCAATCCTACTGCCTCAGCCTCCCAAGTAGCTGGGACTACAGGCATGTGCCACCATGCCTGGCTAATTTTTTCTATACATTTTTAGCTGTCCAATTAATTTCTTTCTATTTTTGGTAGAGACGGGGTCTCGCTCTTGCTCAGGCTGGTCTCAAACTCCTGAGCTCAAACAATCCGCCCGCCTCGGCCTCCCAGAATGCTAGGATTACAGGTGTGAGCCACCGCGCCCAGCCCCATCTCTTTATTTATCCGGTGATCAAACAAGTTGAGTGGTTGCTGTTCGGTTTCCTGGCATGACCCACACAGTCTGCATTAAAGACCCAGGCTCGGAGCTGGCTCCTCGGTAGTCAGATCCTCTGGAAGAAACCCCTTCTCTGTGTGGACAGGATCTAGCTCCTGGCTGGGGTTGTCTAAGTCCTGATAACAGGGACCCTAAGGATCTCTGTCAGCCAGGGGTTATGGCTACGGAGAAAAAGGAAGTTCCTTCTTCGATTCCTCCAGCCATTCTCCTGTAGACTTAACTTAAATTGGCAACTATTAAGGAATATTAGGCTGAGCATTATGATGGAACATAAGACCAGTATCATTAAAAGTATTTATGAGAGATCTACTACTAAGGGTAAAGCACTCTTCTGTGCACTGGGAAAAGGAAGAGAAACGCATGGATGCACAAAACAGAGTTCCTGTTCTCAGGAAGATTATAAACTAGCAGGTAAGACAGCCTCTACAGCCAATTATACTAGGAAAAACTAGAAAAGGTGCATTATATGATAAATGTATCACATGGGGGAACAGAGAACAATTTATTCTGAATACCTACATTTTGATTCCTATCCAGAAGATGCTTAGAATGGAGACCTGTGGCAGAAACATCTAGCTATCATCCAATATCCATTTCTCCCTTTCACTTAGTGATTGAATCCTAGAGCTTTAGTCAAGTACACAGTCTCCCAGCTAAAAGTTACATTTCTCAGACTCTGCTGCAGCTGGGGTGGCCAAGCAATGGCAGAATCACCATCACTAAGGGTAGAGGAAGAAATTGAGCCTCCAAAGTCCATTTGCTTTTCATTATATTCTGTTGCCTTTTCCTAATTATTACAGCTGCTGCTCCTTACTGTTACTTAACTGCCTAAACATGCAGCTCTATGTGCTAATGATTCAGCACCCAGCATCTGCTTTCAGGAAGTCTGGCCCAAAAAGCACCTTCAGATGGTTTACGATCTAAGAGACACTCATGGGCTCTGATCTCCACCCAGGGACATCCACATTCAAAATCAGTCCTGTAAACTCATGACATAGAAGTATCACATACAAGGCCGAGAACATTAGTGCTGGAGATAATAGCTCCTATGGGCAACTGGCAGCCGTGGCTTGCAGATCTTAAACGTCCCAGCAGGGGACACCATTGCCTCCAGTTTCCCCGCTGTGCGAAAGAGGGAATTCCCCCCATTCTTTGGTATTTCACCAAAAGCCTTTGCATTTGACTTTGAGCAATGTTTCAGGTTTCTTTTGCAGGTCAAGCCCTTTACCTTCCCATTTGGATATTGACAGTTGGAAATGAACGGAAGACATTGAATTGTTAGATTAAGGCTCCAAAGACAACAGCTCTTGTTGGCAATGGGTGATGCTGGTGGCTACGAGATCAGTGGGGTGCTTTACAATGCGCAAATGTCCTTTATAAATACTGTCTCATTTAATTGCCATATGAGAAAATATTACTACCCAGCTGAAGAAACTAGGGAAACTGAGGGACTTACCCTAGGTCACCCAGTTTGTAAATCGGAGTCAGAATAGAAACCCACTAATCCTGTTTAGACATCCTCTGTCCAGGGTTGGACTTGTGTATCTAAAATATAACGGTGTTTAGAAACCACTCTGAAGAGCTGGTGCAACAAATATTGCTAATAGATTAGCCTGCGACTCTGCCTTCCTTTTCACCGCCGTCTGGTCTCCAAAACGCCTGGAACGGAAAGTGATCTGGTCAGCCCCTTCACATTGAACTGTTCTTGACTCAGAGCAAAGAGTCCTAACTGATCCCTAGCTGAGGACCTCAGTGAATCTGTTGGATTCTGGCTTAGCTCCCAATCAGCTTTGTGATGGAGTGCAAGTTACTTCATCTCTTCTGGCTTCCACTTCATCATGGATAAAATGAAATTAGTTAAACCAGCTGTTATCAATGAGACTTTCTGGCTGTAAGTAACAGGAACCCAACTCACACCAGCACAAGCAAAAAATTCAAGGCAATTTCTTAGCTCATGCAGCTAAATAGCAGGGAGGCTTAAGGTGGAGGGGACTTCGGATAACTGAAACCAGAGCATAACAGCATCTCTTATCCACTGAGGAAGGGAGGCAGTGCAGCTTTGGGGCCTCTGTGCTTCCCTACCCTATGGAGTAAAATCCTCCTGACCTAAAAATCACCTTATCTATAGGGCAGGGTGGGCCAGGCTGGGATGCAGTTGTTGGCTTGCTGCCAGGACTGCAAGCTGTAGCAATTGAGCAGTGACACAGAGGGGCAGTAAGAGGAGAAAGACTTGGCTCTACCCAGAAAAGTCAAAATAGTCAGAGGTTGATGTGCATGAAATCCAGTCCACAACTACCAGCCCCTGCACACACACACTCACTGTCCCGAGAGCAGCACCAGCCTCACGTCAGCCTCCAGCTTGCAGGAGTCCCCTGACAACTGCTTTAGCAGACAGAATCAATATTGATATTAATATAATCAATTGATATGATACTATCAATTAGTACAAATACAATGCTTTGAACAGCACATTCTAAGCATTAGGTAAGTATTAGCTACTATTGTTTTAGTGCCAAACTGAGGATTTCAGTAGTGCTGGATTAGTTTAGACAGACTTATTTCACGCAGTCCGAATACAATCCTAGGTCAGGTCACCCTAAAACAGCTGGACATGAAATGGGCCAGCCTCCCCCCAGCACTGAGCCCTCTCTAGAGGGGTGGGGGAATCTTGAGACCAGGTGTCTCACCTGCCTGCTCCTTTCTCCTGCTCACTCTTTTTCTCCTGCTCAGATCTCAGATGGCACCAAACAGCTTCTATCTCCACATGAGGGGAGGTGGCCATCAGGAACGTGCTGGGCCCACTGTGCCCTTGGGCCCTGGTTTCTTAGGGATCTTAGGCCAGGCTCAGCAGTCAGAGTCTGGGCCCCCACCCCCAGCCTCATCCCCAAGACCACTTGCTTGGGTCGGACCCCTCCCTGCCACCCGCTCACCCTGGCTTTCCCCAGCCCTCTCCAGCCGGCCTGATTCTGTCCAGAGGTCTGGGCGGGAAGCGCTACCATGCTTGACCTGGCCTGTCAGTTTCCCTAGTACCAATCAGCTGACTACTTACTGGTTTTGATGGGGGAATATATTTCAAACATTTTGTAGTAAAAAAAAAAAAAAGGCAAAAATAAAACTGGCCTACACATTGAGAGACATGGGCCAAAGTTCTGATTTGATCACTAACATGTCATTTTAAATGAGCCATTTGGATTCTCTGAATCTTAGTTTTTCCCACTTCTAAAATGATGCCCAAGGTCTTGTGCCATCCGACTGAATTTTTTTCCTCCCCCTGAGCCCTTCAGAGGAAAAGGGAGCCTGGAGAAGTGTATGACTGGATGAAAGGCTTGTCCCTGCCCAGAGCACTGCAGGTGGCAGGGCACTGCTGCAGGGTGGTCCTGAGGGTCTGTCCTCCCTCCTCCCTTATGAGCTGTGAAAACACCAGGTGGGCGCTGTCTGCCTGGGAGCCACAGGGGCAGGACCTGCCTCAGGCCAAATATAAACTCCTGGCTGAGCTGACTTATGCGCCCCAAGTGGTTCAGGGCTCACTTTCCCAAAAACATTTCACGACAGTGTCCATCAGAGGAGCCCTAGTCAGTAGTCCTGGGAGAAAGCAGTTTCTTTGTGAACCAGCCTCCCTGGGTCCCCAGATCCCATGTAGTTTCAGGGATCCGGAGGAGGCAGAGTCCTAGTCCCCCACCCATCACCCCACAGGGGTCTGCACCCACCCTGTGCCTAGAAATCAGATCTGCCACCTTCTCAGATGATCATCCATCCTGGATATACCATAGTGGGGCACCACGAGCCTACAACGACCTGCTCAGCTTTACAGCGGGCTCTGAGAGCTGGAGTGAGCAGCATAGGGAAGGTCTCAAATTGTTTCTGGCATTCAGTGCAGGGTGGGAAGGTCAGAGCCTCCTCCCCTAGACAAACAGCCCCCAATGTGTCTCCCAGGAGAGGGCCTCTGTTAAGCTGTTGAGCAGACCAGGCTCTGAAGGACAGCGGCCACCCAGTTAGAGGGCAGGGAAACTTCTGCAGATGCAGCCCCCTGGCAGCCCGGAGCTCTCCAGAAATTGGCAACCATGGAGGGGGTAGAGGGGAGGTGACCAGGGCATCGTTAGCAAAATAGTCTTGAGTTCCTATTGCCCAATAAATCTCTCCTGATGGCTTTCCTTGGGCGATAAGCATTGGTGAGGGACCGAAGGAGGTTTAGTTATCATCTGCTGCTAAAGTTTCCCAAGCCCTGAGCTCCTTGGCCTCGCAGAGAGGCCTGCAGGGAAAGCTGGCATGCACAGCTGGAGTGGGGGGAGTCAGACCTTTTTAAAGGGTCTTGGGATGGAGGAAGAGACACCCGATGGCAGGGATGGGATATAAAGCCTGAAGGAGATTCACGGTGAGATGAAGGACACAAGAGCATCCGAGGCCTGGAGTCCCTCAAAGAAGAAATGGAGCCCATCTCATAAGCCTGAAGTGGCCCCCCCCATCCCCTCGGTGTCCTCCTCTCTCCTCACTGAGCTGCTCACCAACCCAAAGTGTCACATTGGGCTAATATATCAAGGTGCTGGCAGAGCTGTGTTCCCTTCTAAGGCTGTAGGAGAGAATCCGTTTCTTTTCTTTCCCTGCTTCTAGAGGCTGCCATTGGCTTTTGGCCTCCTTCTATTCTCAAAGCCAGCATGGCCGGTGGGGTCCTTCTCATGTCTCATCACTCTGTGCTTCAGGGTCACATCCCTTCTCTGACTCTCCTGCCTCCTCCTCCTACTTAACAGGACCCTTGTGACGATACCAGGCTCACCTGGATGATCCAGAATCATCTTCCCATCTCAAGGTCAGCTGACTAAGGCCTTTAATTCCACCTGCAACCTTAACTTTTCCTTGCCATCTGCAGAGCATATTCACAAAATCCGGGGGATTAGGAGGTGGCTATGGGTTGGGGGGCCATTATTCTGCCTGCCACAGCCCCTTTGTGACTTCCTGATTGCCCTTGCATATTTTCATCTAGTGTAAGCTGCATAAACACAGCAAGGGGAGGAGGACAAACCTGCCACTGTGACTTTCCTTGGGACTCCTTGGCCCCTTATGGATAATTCTGCCACCCAGTGAGATGTCTCATAGTGACTGAAGCTGGACGTTCAGGTAGCAAACATTTATTGAGCACCTTCTGTGTGCCAAGAACTACGTGACGCCTTAGGGATGGTGTAAATGTGAGGAGGACACAGTCCCTCCTCAGGGAGCTCGCAGTGTAATAAAGGAGGTGATCCATCCACATAGCCCAAATACAAAGCACAAAGGGAGGAAATGTGCAGCCAGGTGAGGCAAAGCGTTCTGGGCTGTGTTCATAGTCTGCAGGGAGATCTGAGGCCAAGGAGGTCATGATGGGCGAGGGGAGCCCAGGCTCAGCTCCAGCTCTACATTTTTAATCTTTTAAAATTATAAACGAGTACAAAGAAATTCACCTGTTTCCCTCTCCTCTTTTCCTTCTCCCAATCTGCTGTCTCCATCTCACTGAGCAGAGGTAACTTCTCTATTGAAAAATATATATATTCTTCCAGATATATTCTATATGTTAAAGTATTCAAATGTAAAATATTATACAGATAACTTGTAGATTCTCTTTTTTCCTACACAATGGGTTCTTTCTATAACACATTTTGCAACTTAAGCCAGTCTCTGATGAAGTTGAAGGTATGTCCCCAAGACAGTACATTGTGTATTTCTGGGGCAAGTTTCTAAACATGGAATAGTTGTGACAAAAGATATGGGGAACACTGGAGATACTATTTTTGCAATTTCCTATGAATTTGTAACTACTTCAAAAGAAAACATGTATAAGTTTTGTTTATTTTTAATGTGAAGAGACCTAGGAAAGATGAGAGAAGAAACCACCCTTGCCAAAGAACTTCCCATTGCACAGGGTGGTTTTTGGCGGTTGCTTTATCTACAATAACCTATTAACCCTCTCTCCTCCCCAGACAGACAAGGTATCATCCTTTTGAATGAGGTTTAATGGAAGACGTCTTACACCAGGATGGACACAAAAGTTGCATAAAAATATCTCAAAAGAACATCAGCATACACTTTTTCCAGATTACCAATGAACATTCAACCCATTCGCTTTATTCTGTGGGATCTAGCTATCAATCTATATCATTGTTTCTATATCATTGGTGGGAGGTAAATTTCACACAGCACGTGCCTTTGCCCCTACATACTTCGACGTTTGTGTCCCAAGCATATTCTCATACACAATCATGGTGCAAAGTTTAACCAGTGATTTTAACCAGGGACTCATTGTCCCTGTTCCACTTTTGTCAGCTGTCCCAGTAACGTCCGGTACAGAACCCAGCCAGGTCCCGCACCTGGTGGTCATGCCTCTGAGAGCCTCCGGTTCCACCCACCTCTCCTCATCCCGGGCGCCCAGAAGTCTCAACTGTAAGCTGCGGTGGTAGTGGCTGGCCCCCTTCTCTGTGAGCAAAGGCTCTCTGACAGTCCTTAAGAGCTAAATGGAGTATTTCTCTTCGGCATCATTATTCCAGAGAAGCGTCTCGACTCCTACCATGGGTGTGTTGGGGCACAGGACCCTCTGCGGTTTCCGCTCCCGGCCTGGGAAAACGCTTATAGCGCAGGAAGGCGAGCCAGAGCAGAAGGGAGAATCGGAGAAGGAGTCCTCCGGAGGAGAGCGGTGCGGACAGTGCCAAGGACGCGCCTTGTCCGCCGGGTCACCTGGAGCGCCAGGCAGCCAATCCGCGGCGCGGGCCGGGTCGCCGCGGCCAATGGGAAGGCGGCGTGGCGCGCTCCCCCGGGGCTATAAGCGGCGCGGGGCGGCGGAAAGTGAAAGTGGTGCGGACGCGACCGGCACAGCCGCCGGGATGCTCAGGGCCCCCGAGCCGCGGCCCGGGGAGGCGGAGGCGGAAGCGGAGGCGGACGGCAGCAGCCCCGGGGCTGCGCCGCCGCCCCAGTCCAAGCCGCTCACCTCCTTCCTCATCCAGGACATCCTGCGGGACCCGCGGCCCCCGCGCCAGCCAGATCCCAGGCGCGACCCAGAGCCGGAGTCCGGGGAAGGAGGAGGCCGCGCCGGGACGCCAAGGGACGAGCCGAGCTCCGGGCCCCGCGCCGAGCCCGGGGAGGCCGACATGCCGGCCGAGACCGAGCCAGGTGAGCCGGGGAGCCGGGCCGGGCTGGGTCCCGCAGGAGGGGCGTATGGGCCCGAGGGCGGCACGGGGCCCAGGCGGGCCTCCCAGAGCCGGGATGCAGGGATGCGGAGCCCCGCGGCGATAGGCAAAGGGACCTCCCCGGCCCCGCAGCCACCGGAGGGCCTCGGGGATTCACCAGAGCCCAGGCGTCAGGGTGGCGCAGCATGTGACATCGGCGTGACCCGCCCGGCTCCGTGCGCTCTGCTCCGCGGGCTCCAGACCCGGCGCGCAGCCAGGACGCTCACTCCTCCGAGGTGAAAATCCCGTCCCTGCGCCACCCTCCATCTAATAGCTCATTAACATTAACAAATTAGTTTGACCAGCAAACACTCCCTTTGCTCCAATCCCATGGACAGTAAAACAGTGAATCTCGGTGTTCCCTTCGGTGTTGGGGAGATACGACATCGCAGGAACATTTAGGGTAGACTTATTTTCTTTCCTGTCACTTCTTATGCGGCAACTTAATGGCTCGTTTAGACAAAGGGGGATTAAAGCCCGGGCATGAACTTGGCTTTGCCTCTCCCCCTTGGCACAAGCCGCCTCTTGTCTACCCGGCTGCTAACACCGGATGGCTTTGCCAGGTCCCTTGTTCCTCGGTGTCTTCCCTGCCGCCCTTCTGCCCCGTCTCCTCAGCACACACATCTACAATTTCCATTTAATTCTACCGGGTAATATGGCAGAAAGCTCAACCCTGAACGCTTCTAACTTTGGGTTCTTGCTGATTATTAGAAAAACGAATACATCATATACACATTTACTCCTGGCTCACTCCAGAGAGTCCCTCAGTCATGTGAAAAAAGTGAAATGTATCCAAGATGACAGTGGGCTGTTTGTTCACTCACAAAGAGATAAGGGTGGACTGAATTCTGTTCTCTTCCCCACTAACATGTAACTCTTTTCTTCCCATCCCTCCTCTTCCCTCTCCTTTCCAGATAGGCACTTTGGGACTTATCTGTTGGACTGTGAAGACACTGCAGGCGCCTTACCAAGCCTTCCCCAGACCCCCAAGCAGCCGCAGAAGCGCTCCCGAGCCGCCTTCTCCCACACTCAGGTGATCGAGCTAGAGAGGAAGTTCAGCCATCAAAAGTACCTGTCAGCCCCCGAAAGGGCTCACCTGGCCAAGAACCTCAAGCTCACTGAGACCCAAGTGAAAATATGGTTCCAAAATAGACGCTATAAGACGAAGCGAAAGCAGCTCACCTCGGACCTGGGAGACTTGGAGCAGCACTCCTCCTTGCCAGCCCTGAAAGAGGAGGGCTTCTCCCGAGCCTCCCTGGTCTCTGTGTATAACAGCTACCCCTATTACCCCTACCTTTACTGCGTGGGCAGCTGGAGCCCAGCTTTCTGGTAATGCCAGCTCAGATGACAACCATGTATGATCAAAAATTGCCTTGTCCAGGGGGGGAGCTCTCTGGAAAGCAAAAGGGGCCGAGGTCAGGGAGCAACAGGGAGCCAGAGGTGTGCAGACCAAAGCCATTGGAGGTGTGCGTGGAAATCCCAGCGTCCTCATGGTGGGCCAATGACAGATCTGGGACAGTGAATGTTTTCATATCTAAATAGATCCCCCAATGCATACTGTAGGTCATTTTTGCTTTCAGCTACCTGTTTGAAGGGAGAGAAAATCAAGTGCTGTCTCCAGCACTCTGTATGATTTTCGATGAGTGGTCCAACAGCTCCTGAGGATCTGTTTCTGCAGCTCCACCCTCTTCGGGACCTGAGCAGCAACTCTGAGAGGGCAAACCTAGAGGAAGAAAGGACAGCCAAGACTCAGATGTCACCTGCTGAATTAAACTTAAGTTTTTATTGGCGTTGGAATATGGCCAAGGTTCTCTCTGTCCCTGTAAAAGAGGGGAAACAGAGGGTCTCAAAAAGGAAGCCCTCATGCTTAGCACAGATTGGCACGGGAGACAGAGCAGGGAGGGAAGAGATGAAAATATCAGCTTCCTATTATTCCTTTTAAAACAGTATGCCAATTTAAGTATTCACAGGGTGGCCCAAATAGAACAAGATGCACTCACTGTGCTTTTAAGACAAGCTGTATAAACAGAACTCTACTGCAATGTGTGGGGCCATGCCAGAAGAATCTCTGCACATCCAAGGCAGGGGCCTAACTAGAGTCTCCACACTGCTGCTGGGGCCACTGCAATTTTAATTAGCAAAAGGTGAAATGGCCTCTTCTGAACTGTTGTGTCCTAGGCTGGAGAATTCAGAATCAAAAGTTTCCTGGAGTTTTCAGTCTATAATTCATACTGTATCTTTTTTTTTATTTCAGGATATTATGGGGGTACAAACATTTGACAGATGACATAGATCTGCCTTCCCTTTTTTTTTTTTTATTATTTTTTCCTACAGCAATCACCCGCTAAAGGGCTTCATTTCAGTCCAGACTTTTACCTTCCTTATTTAGCCTGAGATCTGGTCTTTCCTTTTTTTTCTTTTCCCCCCCTCCACAGCTTTATCTGTCCTAGGTTAAAAAGGAAAAAAAAGTAGGGGGCAGATTCTGAATTGGCTAAAAGACACACATTTTTCAAACTAGCAACTCTTATTTTTTTCCTTTAAAAATATACGGCATTAAATCTCAAATCCTATTTAAAGACCTGACAGCTCCAGAAGGTCACTGCTGCTTTTATAGGACTTTCTGGTGGCTCTGTTGTTACATTCAAAGTCTGGCAACCCTTGGGAATCTTTGCAGGCAGGCAGAGGAGGTAAGAGGTGTTGGATTTTCACATAGAAGGGAGAACAGCCCTGCAAGATGAAGGGCGGCGTCATTGAGCTGTCTCTAGTGGAAGTAGAGGGCTTAGCGCAGGGCAGGGAAGAAAAGGCAGCCCAGGCCTCAGGGAGCCCAGTCCCCTGACCAAGTAAAGGGGCTGACAGTACTTTGCAGGAAGAGGCTCATGAAAAGGAGACCATTTTCAAAACACAACATTACCGTGGCTTCCATCAGAAAATAAAGCAAGAAACTATCTAAATGTTTCAGGAACTGGATTTAATGTCTATCATGGGTCCTCAATCAGAATGAGCAGAGAGCAAAGGAGACATCTGGCTGTCCTTCCAGTCCATCCTATTATCTCAGGTGACCTGGTAGCAGGGAGACAACAGCAACAAAAAAATTACTAATGAGATAGCCTGATGCCTGGAAGTCTCTTGATCCCATTGCTTAATTCTGTTTAGTGAGAAACTTCCCAATTTTCTCCTATTAAAAGGGCCAATTTACTGTTGGTGGCAAAACTGCCAAAGTACGTAGATTGAAAGTTGACCATTTTCACCCCATTTTTCTGTGGTTTGGGCTCTGTGTTGACTTATTGTTCAATGCCACATGCTGCTGACACCCACAGCAGCCCTAGATAACACAAAAGGCAGAGTCTCCTAAATTGCTCTCTTCTCCTTTTACACATCTCTTAAAATAAATGTTTAGTGCTCAGTCTCAGTACTTTTTCCTCTTTCCACCTCTGAATTTAATTCTTTCAGTCTGCAATTTTGTAAGGACTAAACATTTTACTGTGATGTAGATTGTGTTGCAAAAAAAAAAAAAAAGTCTTTGTTTAAAATTATTTGGTTTGTGAATACATCTTGCTTTTCCCCATTGGAATAGTCATTGACCTATATCTGAACTGTAGCAAACTTATACTGAACCTGTATCAAAAACCATTTGAAGAACTAGTCTGTCAGTATCTGACAAGTGAACCAGACAGTGCGCTGGACCATTTCACCCAGACAGCCTGTTTCTGTCCTGTCTGATAAATTAATCTGGGTTCTCGACATGCATAATCAACCCTGCTTGGATCTGTACATAAAAGCCTGTGACTTGAAGTTTATTAAAGTGCCCCCACCAAACTTTATTTTTCTATGTATTTTTTTGCAACATATAAGTGTTTTTAAAATAAAGTATCTATGTCTTTATCAGACCTGAGTGTGATGTTCAGTTTCCTACAAATGCATGTTAATTAATTTACATATTTCTGGTTACCATGTCTCTCATCCTCAATCTACCTGAAAACTTATGATGATCGAATGATCAAAAGCAGCAGTTTTGCCAGTAGCCAGTGATGGTCACTCTTTTATAAATGCAGGGTCCTCCATTCCTGGTAAAATGCGGGAAAAGGAAAAGACTTTTCTTCTGTCTTCAGTTTGATAATCACCTACTCCATCCCAGGGATTGATTGATTGATTCCTTCCTTCCTTCCTTTCCTTTCTTTCTCTCTCTTTTTTTTTTCTGTAGATACAGGGTCTTGTTCTTTCACCCAGACTGGAGTGCTGTGGCACGATCATAGCTCACTGCAACCTTGAACTCCTGTGTTCAAGCAATCCTCCCACCTCAGCCTCCTGAGTAGCTGGGACTATAGGCATGCACCAACATGCCCAGCTAATTTTATTTATTTTGGGAGGGGAGTAGAGACGGTGTCTCACTGCGTTACTCAGAGTGGTCTCAAACTCTTGGCCTCAGCGATCCTCCTGCCTCAGCCTCCCAAAGTGCTGGAATTACAGATGTGAACTAGCACAACTGGTTTTGCTCATTGCTTGAAGGGAACACAGAGACCGCAGCAATACTCCTTTAAAAATTCCCCTTTCATGTCCCACTAGCCCCTCATACTACAACACCCCTGGGTCCCCTGGCTCCTGCATCTCCCCCAAAGCGTCACCTTCATCCAGAACAATAGACCTTTGCAAGTGACATCTTGAATTGGAATCAGAAGTATGGAAAATAGGTTTTATTAATGTGTTAAAATAAAATATATAAACAGCACATCCTTCGTGCCCCTGCACTTAAACTTTTATTAAATCCCACAGGTAGAGTGTCTCATGCACCTGATTACTGAGAGAATTGATGGTTTTCTTCCCCCCTCCTTCAAGGAAATAGAAGCTTAAAGAGTAAGGTGCTTACTCTAGATAAAACATATCATAATTTCAAGGTTTGCTCTAATCCTTTAAGCACACTGTACACACAGGTGGGGCTTCTCGTAGTATGCTCACATAATGAGACTTAACTCTTTGCACAAATCTGCAGCCACCCTCCCCTCTCCTGGAAAGCCATCAGCTCTCAGATTACAAAGGCTCTTGCAGTAAGTTAACAGATGTAGATTTTTTTTGGTAAACTGTTTAAAAGTAACTAATCCAGGAAATTAAATAAAAATCTCTCATCTCTTAAGAAAGTCGTCCTCTCTTTGTCCCTTTTCCAATTTTCCCTCAATATCTCTACTAATCTCACACCCATCTTCTTCCAGCAGCCCCCCTTAGCATGCCACATGTTAGTGGTATGTGGAATTCCTCTTCAATCTTCTCTCCAGTTACTCCCCGTGTAAGTTTCTAGAGCTACCGTAGCTTTGTCCTTGGTGGTCCCACCGGTCCTCCCCAGGCTGCCTTGGGAAGATCGTAGCTGCCAGGAGGGGAAATGAATGTCAGAGACTTACACCTGACAAAAATGTTTTCCTTCTAACCACAAAGCAAATTGCTTTTCTAGGGTGATGTTAGTATCACGCATCTCTAAGCTGACCTCAAAGGGAGCAGTGGCCATGAAGACAAAGTCACCTAGGTTAGGTGCCGTGGAAACAGTCCCTGTCATGGGGAATTATATGAGTTATACACGAAGCTTTCTACACTGGGCTCAGGAGATGCACATGGAAGGCAGTGAGGGAGGGAGGGTGGAGGACAGGGAGAAGCTGACCCACACCACAGCTGCAACTGAGGCCTTGCCCAATACTTCAAGAGGCTCCAAAGCCACAGTGTCCCAAATTGAGGAAAGTATGTTGGGCATTTGTATCCCAGCGTCGGCTGCCTCCAGAAAGTAGAAGTAACCTTGGGCGATGCAGTCCCTTTCTGTGTAAGGCGATGGCCATCGAGGGACCTGGCTACAAGTCGGTGCACCAATATTCCCAGCAGCTGGTGGTGGATGCATCAACTCTGCACAGGGGGACTCGATGGAGCACAGGGAATCCACTGTAAGACAAAGAATCCTTTCCTTGGTCCCTCTCAGGGCCACAGGCACCAATATTTTTCACAATCAGGGAATGAATCTATGTCGAGAGGGTCAGGCTAGGCATGGAGTTTCAAGTTCTGCACTCAGACATCCAGACTCTGCTCCTCCCATGGCCATGATGAACGTGTCACCAGGGCATGTTTTTCAAAGCCAAGAGTTATTTACTGCTCAAGAGAAAGAGCAAGAACGATAGCCCTGGGACATGAAGAGCTCCTAGTTTAGCCTAGACTTGGCCTCCATGCAGACTTTCCCAGACAGACTACTCCAACAAAAGGGTTATCTAAAGTCTGCAAGGGACAGGAGAAAAATCCCAGTTTCCCTAGAATGTTCTCCCTTCATCTCTGCAAAGGCTTCAGATACAGCCTTATTTTCTGAGCTTGCTCTGGGTCCGATACGGGGTTTAGGGTAGATTTAGGGTAGAGATTTAGGACAAATTCCCTGCGTGGCCTCTTATCCCTGGGCAATTTCCACCTGTTTTCAGCCAGTTCAGTCCTGGGGGGAGCCTGTGTTGGGGGAAGGGCAATGGGATAGAAAGGAAGGGGTGACACAAAGAGAGGAGTCCCATTTTCTTATCGGAGTGACCGTGGGACACTTGTAGGATATTGTTTTGAAGCTTAAAAATCCATGATGGTGCATGGGAAATAAACATTGATTTTGCTGTCTCAAAGGTAGAAGTCAGGCAGTATTTACTCTTGAATTCCAGTTTTGCCCACATTCTCAGTTGATGTGAGGGATGCTCAAGTCCGTGGTTGTCAGCATTGGCTGCATATTAGAATTCCCTGGGGGTCTTCAGAAAAGAGTACCAAGGCCCAGCCCCATTTCACACCAACTCTACTATGATCTCAAGAAGTAGGGCTCAGGAATCAGTATTTTTCAAATATACCAATGTCCAAGGTTACAAACCACTTGCTTAGCCTTTTTTCAACTGGTTTGTCCACTCGGCCTCTCAGCCTCACCAGTGCCAGGACAAGAGAAAGACACCCAGAGGTGCCCGCCAGGAAGGGAGGAGTTGGGGTTTTGTTTTGACTTGCTCTTTCTTTTTACAGAGAACAGATGTTCAATTTTTCCTACCTTCTTCCCAAGCCTCCTCCTCTTGGAATCTCTGACATCCTCGAATGCCCTGTGTAATCCAGGGAAGCCCAGGTCATTCGGGTTAATCTCTCACTGACGTTTAAGGGACCCAAACCGTGTTGATGTCTTTGCTGACCAGGTAATACAGAAGCATTTATAATATGACCCGTCTCCAACACAGACCGATACAGACTGACCACATACTCTTTGTTCCCATGGAAGACAGAAAAGACAGTCCCATCCTTGACTGTTGCTGAGTTTTCACCTGCCTGGAACCTCAGAGTCCTGTCTGTGCCTCGCTGGGAACAGCAGGTGCCATTTAACATCTGTCAATTAGTGTCACACTGCCCTGACAACTCATCTAACAGGATTAAATAGTTTAAGGTTGACATTACATTTATACTTCCTTCTACCAAATCGGCAATATTAAACTTTTTTTAAAAAAAGAGCCTGTGTACAGAGACAGATGAGAGTGGAGGGTGGCTCAAGGTGGGAAGTGATATGCCTTGTGGCAACAGTTTTTACTAAAATTTGCATGCAGTAAGTGCACAGTTGGCACCAGAACTCCAGCCCAAAGCCAGAAAAGCTTAAGCTTAACCCAAACGACATCTGAAAACAGGAGTGGTGGAAATGAGTTAGATCAGCCGAGGTCTTTTATTGAGAAGAATGCAAGGAATATTCACAACATGAACTTGAGGGTGGGAGGAGATGGCATTGTCTGATGGAAAAGTTTGGAATCTCTCCTTCACTCCATGCTGGGAGCTGGTTCATACTTGGATTCTCAATGATGTTCTTTCCCTTGAAGGAAGCTCCAACTCATCAAAAGCTAATACTGGAAGGTTTTTGTGCCTGGCTAAGATTTGGATGGGGAGTGAATGTGTGGAGTGTGTACAGAGGATTGGCATGAATAGAAAATCATAGAGGGTGGTTATTTCGTTTTAGCAGAGATCTAGGTGCTCCAAATCTTCTTCTTGTGAAAAAAAGCAACACAATGGAGATAGCAGCATGAGAGAGTTTGGAATTAAATTAGAGACACAGAGGCTGTGCACTTTCCTTTAATTTCTCCCTTAGCAAAATGCATAAAGTGGCATTTGTTGATGGATGCTGAGGACAAAGGTCCCAGGGTCCTCAGGGTGACTACCACAAATGATTTCTTTGGGTTTTTAATTTTCTTTATCTGTAAAAGGGGTAGGCAAGCCTTCTGTAAATGTGAAAACTATGTCACAAAATTCCAGTAGAAGAGATTTTTTAAATAAAGGAAGTGAATGAGGTAAGGGGTAGTGGCATGAGCGAGGAAAGACACATTAAAGACATCAGCAGTATAGACTAGAGAGTTCTACAGCCTCCAATCTCCAGAATCTGACTCCAGAAATGTCTCTTAGGCCCTGACATCAGTTGTGTACGTTCTGCGCCAGTTCAACTACATGGGAGGAGTAAAGGAGGGGGAGGAGGGACGACAGAGTCCAAAATGAGTGGGAAGAACTGGATGGGTAGTTTTCCACCAGCTGTAGAAGCATCTCTGTACACATGTGAGCTCATGACCCCTCTCATTGGTGCCCAATTGACCCCTGAGCAGAGAAATGGCCCCACATCCTGGAGCTTAGGTTTTATTACAGAGACAGACCGGGGGCATGTCAACTTTGGCATCAGGAAGGAACAAATGCTGGACAGGGATCTGAGGAAAGGTATTTTATAAAATCCTGTGCAGGCACACACCCCAGAGTAGCAGGATGGGTTTGCACACACATAGGGCCAACTTTGCACACAGAGAAGGAGCTTGGTGGAGACTGAGGCACAAGCCACACCAGGAGGCCACGGGGAAAGACTCCAGAGAGCTAGCTGACCATAAACCCCTAGAAACCAGAACTCATTTGATCTTGGATAGTGTTAGGCAGGGAGCAAATCTGCAGGTGGCAGACACAGGCCAGGAGGATGGTTCCTAGGGGTGGAGAAGGAAGGGTGGCAGGGACGCTGTTGGGGGGGGGGGAGTGACTGCAGGAAAACACAGCTAACAACCGCAACAGCCTGAACTTGAAGGTTTGAGGCACACATACCTGCAGAGCTGCAACTTTGCTGAGTACACCTGTCAATCATGTATACTAATCATCTGGTCACATCCCACATCTCCCATAAGCCCGCCCCCAGACCAGGCCAATAAAAGGAAACCATCTGGGAGTCCTCATGTCTTTTGCCACTCGAGGAGACTGACCTGTTCTTTTCTGGAACGTACTCTCGCTTTGTATAGCTCCCTTCTTTTCTGCAATAAATGCTATTTGTATGGAATTGCTGTCACTCTGTCACGCCCAGCCTGCTTGTAAATCTTCCAAGCAAGGAATCAAAGAACTAGGACAACAGTCCGTCAAGAGGCTGGGGGACCTGACAGACAGCAACCAAAAGCATATGGTATCTTGAGCAATGGAGCAAACCATCCCCTCTGTCCTTGGCACTTATCAGACAGAAGTCTGACACTGATTGAATATATGTTGCTGAATGAATGAGTAAATAAAGGAATGAGTCCAGACCTCATCTGGAGTACTAGGTTTGGTTCTAAGTATCATACTTAAGGAAAACTATAGCAAGTTCAGAAGAGCCTAATTGGGATGATGTGGGGTATGAAAGTGCCGCATGAAGAAGAGTTTAAGAAACCAGAAACGTTTAACCTGAAAAAAGGAAATCGGAGCTTGGGGAGGAGGGCTGGCCGGGGAGGAGAGGAAGATTAGGCTTTCTGTGTCATCATAGGTGGGACCTCAAGAGGACATAGGGCTGAGATCAACAATGTCTGAAAAGTCATTGGGCTGATGAGAGTTCTCTGTCCCTGGGGAGGTGCCTTGAGACAGACAACTATCTGGTGAGATCATAAGAAGGATGGATATGCATAGCACAGCTCCACTACCCTCGCCAGCTATAGATCCTCTAGTTCTATGGTTCTAGAGAGAAATGTTGGGTTTCAATCCATTTACCACCTACTGACTGTGAGATGAGAACCAATCAGCCCAAATCCTCTGAGTTTTACCTACTCCTCTGTTAAATGGAGAAATTGATTATTCTGGGTTCATTGACTCCAATCAGCTCTACAGGTCCCATCTTTGATTCATAAGGGAAACAACTGTGTGATTTTAGGCACAATGGAGATCTATTGATTGACTGATTATCTGTTGATTGATATCTGAGATTCCACCCTTAGAGACTGAACCTTGAGAATTTATTTCCCATTAAGATATGAATATTCCTGGGAGAAGTAATGAATTAAATATAATGAATTATTTATCCCTAATGTGAATAAGTTTATTAATTTCAACAGGGGCAGCATGTGATACAGAAAATACATCAGTATAAAAGAGAGAGGAAAGAATGCTGGAGGCTTAAGAAAAAAATAAACTTATATTTCTATTTCTAAATTTCATCTAAGTTTAGCCCTGCCTATAAGTCAGATAATTCTGAGTGTTTTACTGCTTAATTTTACATTCTGAGCTTAGACTATTGCCTTCTTTTCTTGGAATCCTTTTGACTTCAGACCTTAAAAACATATTTTGTTGCCCAGAAAATGGACATCCACAGAGAGGTAACAACATTGTTCTAGAAGCAAAAAGACAAGCAGGGATAATGATATCTCTCTAGTCGTGTTCCTTTCCTCCAACCCAGAAATTATTAATTCAGTGAATATGGAAGGGGACAAAAATATCTTTATTTTATTTTTAACCTAAAATCCTATCATTCTAAAACCTTTACCTAAATCAATAATTGCTTAGGTTTCTCTAAATGTAGTATGGCATAACAGAAAGAGCATAGATTCTAGCTTCAGAACCAACCCAGAGCCCTCATTGTACACCTTTATATTAGCTGTGCAACCTTAAACAAGTTATTTGATCTGTTGAGACTCAGATTCTTCACCTTCAAATGGAGGTAGCAGCAGTTTATTTTACAGGGTCATTCTGAGGATTAAATGAGATAAATCTAGCATATATTAGGTCATCAAGAATTGCCAGCTCACTTTCCTCTTTTTGAGAAAATGTCTAAACTTTATCCAAATGCACACGTAAATTTTATATACAATAATTAAATATATGGAATAGTCACTTAACGTATTTTATATATGCTTTTCCATGAAGCTGCACAATATCATTTGCATTTGCATTTTTTGTGGCCACTTAATATGCCAGGGAGTTAATATTCCATAATATATAACCACATTATTAAACATGGAAGTTGTAGGTAGAAAGGTAGATATATAAATATTAATTGATTTCAAGACAGACTCAGGGGGAAATGCACAAAATGCAGAAAAAGTTGCCACAAAGGGAAATGAAGATAAGTCTTGAAGATACGGTAATTTCTCCTGGGCTGAGCTGTAACTCCATGGGATTCCATACAGGGCCTTTCCGACAGGAGAGGGATTGTGTCCCCTGAGTTCATATCACTGGAGGTGGAGGACCAGAGACCAGGGCTGTTTGCTTCCATGCCCAAAGCTGGATTGCACAAATATGAAGAAAATAAATCAACAAGAATAGCTTTGAGATATTTCTAAACATGTCCAGTGGCAAAAATTTATGGCTATTAGCTCTTGGAAAAAGGTCATTTCAGATAAGACAACTATTTATACAGAAAACAAAAATCAAACATATACTGATTGGTTTTCAGTTGACTATCCCAGTCCTGGGAGAGGCATGAAGTAGGAAAAAGCCTGAGTAACCTGCCTGCTCTTTGCCGCTGTCTCATCCACTTAAAGTCTCCCAAACTTTGGACTAGAGAGAGGGTTTCAGAAAAAGCTGAAGTTCAGTGTTTTCTGACCATGTGGACCTTTTTTTTTTTTTTTTGAGACAGAGTCTCACTCGCTTGCCTGGGCTAGAGTGAGTGCCATGGCGTCAGCCTAGCTCACAGCAACCTCAAACTCCTGGGCTCAAGCCATCCTATTGCTTCAGCCTCCCAAGTAGCTGGGACTACAGGCATGTGCCACCATGCCTGGCTAATTTTTTCTATATAGATTTTTAGTTGTCTAAATAATTTCTTTCTAATTTTAGTAGAGACGGGGTCTCGCTCTGGCTCAGGCTAGTCTCGAACTCCTGAGCTCAAACAATCCGCCCGCCTCGGCCTCCCAGAGTGCTAGGATTACAGGCGTGCGCCACCGCGCCCGGCTCTTTCTATTTTTTTAGTAGAGACGGGGTCTCACTCTTGCTCAGGCTGGTCTCAAACTTCTGAGCTCAACGATCAGCCCGCCTGGGCCTCCCAGAGAGCTAGGATTACAGGCGTGAGCTACCACTCCCGGCCCTTGCATAATATTTTATAGGTAGCTCTTAAACTTTTTTATAACTGGACCCCTTTGAGAATCTGATAAAAGTAGTAGGTCTTCTCCCAAGAAAATACACATGCGTGCATATAATTTTAAGGGGTTCATGAATGCCCTGAAGTCCGTTCATGAATACATCAAGTTAGGAATCTCTGACCTACTGTCAGGATTGAAAAAGTGAAGTTACAATATTTGTTCAAATCATTTTACAGACATCCATTTTAAAGATACAAATATGCTAGAAATAAGTTATAGTAGCCAATTGTAAAAAATAATGATTTGTTTCCTGCTTTAGTAGTAGACTGTGGCAAGAATGATGATTTTTTAAAATGGTTCTCTGAGGTAGGGAAAGCAAAACAAACCTTGGACTCCAAGGCAGAACAGCCTCCACATGTTGGCAACTTCTCTCCAATTGGTCTGATCAGAAAATCTTGAGCAAATGGTGAATTCTTCAAGATAGCTGCTGTCTCTTCATCCACTTCAACAATTTCACCTTCCTAAAGGGTAGCACACAAAACACATACTAAGAGATGCCACTTTAGTCTCAATAGAAGAAAAATGCCTATAAGTGTACTAATGAGTGGCATTTCAGGATAAAAGGCCATATCTTCTGACATGATATTCTCTCAAGTTCAGACTCTGTTAGTTTCATGTTTATTTCCAGATGGACATGATTAGTGTCATAATCAGTCTTTCTTTGTTGATGATGCTAAAAATGGACACTCGTTGAAGTCTCTCCTTGCAGACAGATACAGAAACCACTGCATTCTGAGCTCCACCTTATTCATTACTGTGTGAGGGTGTCAGACCAAAGATAAGTGCTGGTAAGGATGTGGAGAAAAGTGGCCCGCACCCGGCCTTAAGTAATTTTTTTAAGAGATGAGGTCTCGCTATGTTTCCCAGGCTGGACTCAAACTCCTAGGCTCAAGAGATCATCCCGCCTCAGCCTCCAGAGTATCTGGGACTACAGGTGTGCGTCACTGCACCCAGCTTAGTAATTTTTATATTTTTTCTCTTTTCTGTGTTTGCCAACTTTTAACAACATCCATTTATTATTGTATAGTAAGAAAAAGTTAACGTAATTATTTGAAAAGAACTTTTGATTTCATAGTCAGACTGACCAAAAGCATGCATCTATCTCCTTAACTTCCTGAGAGTCTATGTAAATGACAATAAACAACACAATGATGATGAGAACGTAAGGGAATTAAGGCGGCACCAACTCTAAACAGTTGCCCTCATTTCCACACTACAGTTTTCAAAGTATTTCTCCGTGCGTTATCACATTTAATCTTCATAACAGCCCTTTACTGGCAAATTGTATTACTATTTACATTTTACAGTTTGGAAAACAATAACTCAAAGAGATTCATTAAATTGTCCAAGGTCATATCACTTTTGAGTGGCAGGGAAAGAATGGAACCTCAGCTTTCTGGCCTAATCCCATGTGATGGCATGTCACAGAGCCTCATTCTAACTAGCAGAACGGAGCTCTGCACGTGAACGAGCATCTGCCTTAAAACAAAACAAAACAAAACAAAACAAAATACCTACCTCACAAAACTTTGTGTGTCCTGATTTCTTCTGGCAATTCAAGGCTAGCATAGACGTCACTGAAATATAGCTCCCCACCACACTGAAACAGAGCCATGTTAGTCCAAACAAGGTTAAAGATTACATTGGCCCAGATTACAAAGAAAAGGATGAAGGAACAAAATCAATTTTCAAAACCGACAGAAATGTTTGAGCTGACCCTTTGTGAACAAATGACAATCAATAGGCAAGTGCCAAGGTTTCTTTTTCCCAACGGCCTGTTACCTCGACAGGTAACAAAATCACTCTCTAAGAGTGTCTCTCTCCTAAATAAAGATACTCAGCCTACCTAAATTTTTAGCCAACCTGAACCAAAAGCAGCTCCAGGTTGTTGTATAACTAACAGAAGATATAAACAGTACTCATAAACTCTTACCTCTTAAAAATAAGTTTTTGTGATGTTGTTACTTACTTTCATAACACATTATATTTTGAAAAATATTGTCCTTAAAATGTAAAGCAAATGAGTGATCAGAAACTTAAAATTTTACTTAGCTAATTTCAAAAGCCTGGAGATCTAGATTCTATAGTAATATTTCTACCTTTTGTAAGTATATCTTGGTAAAGATAGTGAACTGGCCTATGAATTGGCATACTAACAAGGACATTATTAAATCATTTCTATATAGTTATTTTTATTTGAGTTTTACTACAGCCAAAATGTCAGAATTTTTTGTTTGTTTGTTTGTTTGTTTAGAGACAAGGCCTCGCTACATTGCCCAAGCTGGAGGCAAACTCCTCAGCTCAAGCAATCCTCCTGCCTCAGCCTCCCTAGTAGCTGGGACGACAGGCAGGCATGCCACGTGCCCAGCTAAAATCTCCTATCTTCTACCATGAAAACACACATTTCATGATACACATGAAGGCTATAGAATTCCTACAAGTTTTTCTTTCAGAAAGCAATTAATGTAAAGCCGGGCATAGGGGGTCACACCTGAAATCCTAGTACTTTGGGAAGCTGAGGCAGAAGGATTGCTTGAGGCCAGGAGTTTGAGACCAGCTTGAGCAACATAGTGAGGCCCTGTTGCTACCAAAAAAAAAAAAAAAATTAGCCAGGTGTGGTGGCACATGCCTGTAGTTTCAGCTACTCTGGAGGCTGAGGCAGGAGGATCGCTTGAGCCCAGGAGTTTAAGGTTGCAGTGAGATATGATGACGCCACGGCACTCTAGCCCAGGCAACAGAGTGAGACCCTGTCTCAAAAAAAAAAAAGTAATTAATGTAAAAGTTCCATCTACTGTAACTTCCCAGAGATCTGAAATCATGACAAATAAGAAATAAGCAGCACTCAGAGAAACTAGAAGTGCCAGAAGAGAGTATATATATATTTTTTTTGAGACAGCATCACATTCTGTTGCCTGGGCTAGAGTGCAGTGGTGTCAGCCTTGCTCACAGCAACGTCATACTCCTGGGCTCAAGGGATCCTCCTGCCTCAGCTTCCCAAGCAGCTGGGACTACAAGTGCATGCCACCCTGCCCAGCTAATTTTTTCTATTTTTAGTAGAGATGGGGTCTCACTCTCTCTCAGGCTGGTCTCGAACTCCTGAGCTCAAGCGATCCTCCTGCCTCGGCCTCCAGAGTGCTAGGATTACAGGCGTGAGACACCGCTCCTGGCCATAGAAGAGAGTAAATTTATAGCAGCCTTTAGTAGTCAGTCCAAAGTGTCCTGCAGCTCTGCAGTAGCTATTCTAGGATCATGTACAGAGACAAACAGGAAAGACACCCAATAAAGCAAATATCTTAACATATTCAGTGACAATTGTCACCCTTATATTTACTATCTTTTACAAGCTGAGAAAGAATTCATACCTAGGGTATTCCTGCCTCTCCCCTTTTTTGCCATTTCTTTTTAATTTCTGTATAAACTAAAAGAGTTTGAGCTCTCGGTTCCAGAGAGAAAGAACAGGATTGGCCGAGCGTGGTAGCTCAATCCTAACACTTTGGGAGGCCAGGTAGGAGGATGGCTTAAGGCTGGGATTTCGAGACCAGCCTTAGCAACAGCAAGACCCCATCTCTGTCAAAAATAGAAAAAATTACTGCCTGGATTATTTAAAAAGCCATGTGTGGAAACCCACTATTTAATAAAAGTTAATGGAATCACAAAAAAAAAAAAAAAATAGAAAAAATTAGCCAGGTGTGGTGGTGAGCACCTGTAGTCCCAGCTACTTGGGAGGCTGAGGCAGGAGGATCCCGTGAGCTCAGGAGTTTGAGGCTGCAGTGAGCAATGATGATGCCGGGCAATAGAGGGAGATCATGTCTCAAAAAAAACAAACCAGGACTGATCCCATCAGTTCTCACTGATGTTGAAAGATAAGTTATCTCTCTCTTCCCCTCACCTTCAGCACTTGATACACCTCCTGCAGCACAGGTTGTTTATCAGGCACAAGGTTAATAACGCAATTTGATCTAAAAAGAACAGATGGAATGTCAAGCAAATCTACACACTATTTCAGAGCTCTTTAAATCTTTTTAGTCGCTAAAGGTGGCTTCTACCATTTTGTCAAAGCTATACCATTCTTCCTCCTTCCTCCTCTCTTACCGATACTCAACTCTTCCCCAACGTAAGGGAGATAGGCAGTGTTTATAATCTCTGTAAAGTGCTAGCAAATTTGAATGCATAGGAAAAAAATATCAGACATGATGCTTGTTTGTTTCTGATGTTCACCATTCAGCAAGGTGAAACCTGGGACCAGATTCCTACTGCACAAGGCATTTCCCCATGTAAACAGGCCAAGTTCCTCGAAGGCAGCTTTCTTAAGGTGGTCACTTGGGCATGATTTCACCACAACTCATAAGGAAAAAAGAAACATAGAATCCTATAATTTGGCATTAAAATATTACTAAAGATAACAGGTCAGTGTGTATTGCAGGAGCAGACTTAGTGGTCTCGATAGTGTACTTGGGCTCATTGGTTTATGGTTAAGTTGCAAGTAAGTTCTCTCTTGGCCTAGTGTGTTCTGCTGCCAGGGGCTACGAGCAGCTCAGACCAGGTTCCTCCCTCTATTAAGACATGCTAAGTTTAGTTTAACACCCTAAATGAGAGTCAGTGTGGCAAAAAGTGGTGACATTTGTGTGTTCAAATGGAAATGGACTATACTTGTGGGAGTAAGGATAACGACCTACGTAACAACATCATAACTCTCATTCTTGACTCCAGCCTCTCCCAGCTTCTCAATGCAGCCATGAATAAAAGTCACACTGGGTGCCTGGAAGCCAAATTTTTCCATGTGATAATCAAGATACTTTTTAGCCACTTCCACCTAAAGGAAGAAAAATACAGATGTGATAATCAAATTTTTAAAAAATATTCTACTTTTTTCCTAAAAATTTCCTATTATTTAATATTACCAGAATATACTTCCCCCAGATTAATTTGAGTAAATAGACAAGGTTCCTGTGAACACGTAGGAGATACTACAGCCTGGGACATAAACTCCCTGCTACATGCGTTTGCTTAAACAAACTCTTCATTCAATAAGAAAATCGTTCAGCACAGATGGCAGAAGGAAGGAAAAGATCAAACTCCACTGGGCTGTCATGATATTCATACATCAGATCAAGCCTCTGACTTTGTGTTCTCCCATAAGAGCCCCTAATTGTCAAAGTTCTCAGCTTCCGGGACATGAAGTGCTAGAGGCACAAGTGAGCATTGCTAAATAGCAGTCTTGTAAATTATCTTTGAAGAGTCACAAAGAAAACAACTTTATCTCTAAAAGAGTTCTTTTGAAATTTTTTTCCTCCTTGTCCTCCAAATCATTGCCTCACCTGATCTTTGGTCATGTCTATTCCAGTGATATGTCCCTTCTCACCAACCAGCTGACTAAGCGCATAGCAATCTCTGCCACTTCCACTGCCCAGATCCAAAATCCAGCAGTTTTCTAGATGCTCAGGGATGACCAGACCACAGCCATAATACCTGGGAAATGGAAAGCACATATATTTCCCCCAGAGACTATAAGACATGCAACCACTAAACCTTATACATCTTTCCTTTCTTCCTTCTTACCTCCCTGCTTTCCTTCCATCATTCGCTCATATTTCTCTTTAGGTGTTTAGTGTCCACCACTAAACTGGACGCCCTGAGAAGGCTGGACTATATCTGCTTTAACACAGCAGTATTGAGCACTGTGGTAGATACTAAGACTTAAATAAGCCATCTAAAATATTTGTTCAATGAATACATTTAGGCATTCGTGGAGCATCTAATTCAGGACCAGGACTGTGCTAGCTATTGAGAAAGAAATGTAAGATTCCGTCCTCTGGGAGTATTTACTCTAACTAGGGAGGTAAAACGTGGGCACAGAAAACAGGCACTGGCCACCACGCCTGGCCTCATTGCAGCCTCTTAAACAGAGCAGTAGGATGATCAGTGCTGACCTTAAGGATTTTTACAATAGATAAGGCAAGCCGGGTGGATTGGTGGTGATGGGTTAATTCCCTAGTGCCTGGCATCACTGTCTTTCTAGAAAGCTGAAGTCTGGGGTCTTCCTGGGGGCAGCACAGGGCACTCTACCTCAAGGCTACTTCTTCATGTACATTTTGCAAGGCTTCCCGGATGTGCCTGGGGACCGGTCTAGCCGCGGTGACACAGGCATTGGTCTGGAGATCTGCCGACTTCTTCAGCACCTGCCCGTAGTAGGTCTGACCCAGCGGCCCAGAGTGGAGAGAGGTGAGAAGCGGAAAGAAAAGCTGCAGCTGGTGTCTGCAGCGCGAGGGCCCACCTCTGTTCCCGCCAAAGTTCTAAGGCCACACTCTGCCTTGTCCCCATTCCAGGGGTCCCGGGGCCGGGCAGAGGCGCGGGCCAGGCAGGGCTTCCATGGGCCTAGGCTGCACCTCGGCAGTTCCGGGCCCCGCAGCTCTCACCTGCACAGACTCCCGGATCTCGGCGTCGCGGGGGGCGGCCACAGTCGGGAGGGGGAAGGTAGCTGAAAGGCCGGGGGTGGGGTTGGGGGGGACACCACGAGATGGACGGGTGGTTAAGGGGCAGGCAGCGGGCCGAGGGCCGCCGGGAGGACCAAGGTCTCGCGGCGCAGCTCTGGGGATGGCAGACGCCCGCGGAGCCGGGGTGGGCCGGGGATGGAGGCGAGGTGCGCACTCACTGCCTCCTCCGCCTGGGGGCTCCAGGACCGAAGCCTCCCGCTGCCAGCTCCTCAGGTCCCGCCCCAGAGCTGCCAGGCCGACCAGATCCGCGCCGGTCCCGGGGCTGCACCCACGCCCCGACCTCGCGGCCTCGCCGCCGCCGCCGCGCATGCCCATTGTCATCTCGGTAGCCCTGCAGTCTTTCCAGCCAGGAGGACGATATTACTACTAAGTAGCATCTTCCTTTAATGCTCCACTGTGATTTTCATTGATAATCTCGTATTCTGCCTTCAATGAACACCCACATATATAACGATTTTTTCCCTTTTTGGGAATGAAATCACCTTTTTTCAATCCAGTTTTTAAAGTCAGGTTTATTGAGGTATAATATACATTCCGTAAAACTTATCTTTCTTTAGTGTACAGTTCTGTGAGTTCTGACAAACGTATATATCACCACGATTGAAACTAACAGTTCTCTTGCCCAAAAGTGTCTTCGTGTCCTTTTGTCCTTCCTCCTCCCACCCACAGCTCTTGCGCAACCGCAGCTCTGTTCTCCCTCCCTATACTGCCTTTCCCGGACTGTCACGTAGATGGAACGTTACACTTTGTAGCTGTTCTCTGCCTATTTTCAGTTGTATTTAGGAAAGCAACTTGGATAAATTCATTTTTACCTCTAGTTATTTTTGTTCAATTCATATGTGTTTTCTAGGTATTGTCACTTCATTTTCCAGAAAGCATTTTTTAATTATTTTTACTTCCACCATTATATTTATGTATCTTATCTTGTTTTGTGGTTGTAACAAGCACTTCTATTCATTAGGATGGTAAGGAGTTAAGGAAATCCAAGTGAAAGGATATCTAAATGGAAGACATAGACTCCTTCGCTAAATTATATTCATTTTTCAATCTCATCTGCCAGTAACACAAAAATGTTGTTGAAATCCAGCTACTAAATTTTCATCTCTCCTGATGTCAATTAGTTGTTTAATAGGAAGGTGTTGTCTTTTTATATTTTCCACAAATTAAACCCATGGAAACAATCTTTGTTGGAATCTTTTCATAGGTTAGAATATTTCCAACTATTAAGTACATAAAACTTAGTGTTTTTATAGATATCACTTAGTTTTTCTGGCAATCATATAATGATGAAAACACTCCTAAATATTTTCAAAATAGTCTTTCCATAAAATGAGTTCCTTTAGAAAAGCAGTGACTTTCTTATTGTTAAAACGGTATCTCCCTCTTAAAGGGGCAGATGAGTCTCAAGTTAAGGAAAGGACTCTATCATTTTCACTTGTGCTTGTTCTGTTATATTATCTTCAATCTGTGGTTTAGTTACAAGATTCATCTGATAACCCTTCAATCTACCTAACCACACACAGATAAGCTGCAATAAAGCAAACCACTATCAACTTAAATTGAGTTATTCTCACTTTTCCCTCATGGTATCTGGTGTGCTGGCCTGTTTTGCTGTGACCATCATGCATTCTGATTGTGAGGTTTTGTTTTTTGTCTTACTCTCACCTCTTCTAAATGACAGGTATACTATATATCTGTATACTAGGTAGACCAGTTAGGGTTCTCGTATCAAGCCATATTTTAAATGTTAGCAAAAACTAATTTTTTAAGATAAAAATGAACACACATAGAAATTTACATGTTTTCTTCCCTTACCTCCAAGGAAGGCCTTGTGCATATGGCCACACATTCCACTTTGAAAGCTACTGGTGTGACAGTTCCAGGATGGCCCAGAAAGGCAGATTTTGGTTCATGATACAGAACCATCTTTCGAGAAGTGGAGCTTTTCCAGAAGGGCCAGTATTCCTAAGTAAAGGACTCCCCAAACATTGGACGCATTCTGGAAGAAGCAAGATGAGCAGCTGGATGATTGCTCACCAGAGACACAGCAGCAGGGGTAAATGGAGGGATTCGATTGTTCCCAAGATCCTTTTCTCTTCTAAGACTTTTTTAGTATTATGTTAAAGACTAGAAATGACAGGTGGCATCCTGGCTTCTATTTATAAGGGAAATAACAGGTAACAGAGAGTTAGACTAATAGTCAAAAGACCTCCCATCAAGCTCAGTGACCTTTGGGCGAGTCATTTCATCTCCCTGGCTGTCTTTTCATCGGTAAAACATGGGGCCAGAATTTAGTAACTTTTAAGGACCAACAACTCTAATATTCTGGAGTTCTATGACTCTCTCTTCTTCACCAAATATTACGTTCGTTCTTGGGTTTTAAAATATACTCTTTAGAAAAAAATAAATTCTTTTTGTTTGTATTTTTATTTATTTGAAATTTAGAAGTTGAATTTTAAATGCCTTTTTGGTATATGTTATAGTGATATAAGATTTTATTATTTCTTATTAACGTAATGTGTTTTGTAGCTATTGTATCAACTTTGCAATTCTGAAATTACATGAGTTATTATTCAAAATATTTATTCAATTTTTCTAAGGTTTTTTCCAGTATATTTACATTCATATTTATAAAAAAGAATCACCTAACTGTTCTTACATCATTTTACTTTTTATTTTTTAAAATAAAAATCACATTTATTTCATCGAAGGAATCAGTGTCTTACTATCATTTTCTATATCCTGGGAGTATATGAAAATGATTTGTTCTGTGACAGTTTGGAAAAGTCTAAGGAAAGCTATCATAAGCAAATGCCATTTTTTTAATGCTATTTTTTTTTTTTTTTGAGACAGAGTCTTGCTCTGTTGCGTAGGCTAGAGTGCCATGGCATCAGCCTAGCTCACAGCAACCTCAAACTCCTGGGCTCAAGCGATCCTAATGCCTCAAGCCTCCCAAGTAGCTGGGACTACAGGCATGCGCCACCATGCCCGGCTAATTTTTTCTATATATTTTTAGCTGT
>CAUYSK010077757.1:0-29223 GCA_963575035.1 Avahi laniger | reverse complement strand
CCTATTAGGCACTATCAAGAAGGCAAATATGTTCATGAAAGGAGTCTTAGAAAAATATAGGAGGACAGTGATATAGGGGTTATTTGGAGAAAAAATGTACTGAGAACATCCCAAATTTTAATGTGATAAAAGAAAAAATGTCAACCAAGAATACTTGACCTGGGAAAAATTTATTTCAAAATAAAGGAAAAATAAAGACTTTTCAAGATAAACAAAAGCTGAGTGTATTCATAACCACTAGAAAAGTTCTACAAGAAATGTTAAATGGGCCGGGCGTGGTGACTTACGCCTGTAATCCTAGCACTCTGGGAGGCCAAGGTGGGAGGATTGCTTGAGCTCAGGAGTTTGAGACCATCCTGAGCAAGAGAGACCTCGTCTCTACTATAAATAGAAAGAAATTAGCTGGACAACTAAAAATAGAAGAAATTAACTGGGCACGGTGGTGCACACCTGTAGTCCCAGCTACCCGGGAGGCTGAGGCAGGAGGATCGCTTGAGCCCAGGAGTTTGAGGTTGCTATGAGCTAGGCTGACACCACGGCACTCGCCTCAGACAAGAGGGTGAGACTCTGTCTAAAAAAAAAAAAAAAAAAAAAGAAACTATATTCAACAGATTACCGAGGCCCACCTCCTGCTTTGGAATGTCTCGCTCCCACCTTCTCCTCTTTGTTACGCCAAGCACAAACATTTTCATATCTAGATTGCTTCAACAGTTATTGAATGGAGGTCATTACAGTGTATATCCGTGTTTATGCTTTGTATGTGTGTAGGATGTATTAGATAAAATATACACACTTTTTTTTTGAGACAGAGTCTCGGCTCTGTTGCCCAGGCTAGAGTGCTGAGGCATCACCCTAGTTCACTACAACCTCAAACTCCTAGGCTCTCGCGATCCTCCTGCCTCAGCCTCCCAAGTAGCTGGGAGTACAGGCGCGAGCCACCACGCCTGGCTAATTTTTTATTTCTATTTTTAGTTGCTCATCTAATTTTTTTCTATTTTTAGTGGAGACAGGGTCTCGCTCTTGCTCAGGCTGTTCTCAGACTCCTGAGCTCAAGCAATCCACCTGCCTCAGCCTCCCTGAGTGCTAGGATTACAGGCGTGAGCCTCTGTACCTTGCCTGTATTAAATAATATTTCTAACTGAAAAAGTTGAATCCTTAAAGAAATAACTCAGAAAATTAAACAGCCGCTCTGGCCCAATAAATAGAGATTACCAGTTGTGAGAGGCCAAGGCTGATGAGTTAACTGGGGGGATCAAACAGTAAAAGATGACTGGTTATAATAATAGTTACTTTATAGTTCTTAATATGGGCCAGTTCTTTCACAGTGTAATTCATTTAATCCTCATAATAACCCATTGAATTAGGAAGTAGCATTATCCACATTTTACAGATGAAAAACTCAAACACCCAAGTTTGTCCAAGGGCACAGAGCCGGTAGTGGCAGAGCTGCAGATCGAACACAGGCAGGCCCATCGCCGAGTCTAGGCTCTTAACCACCCACTGTACTAGTTTTGCCTTAGGAAAGACCTGCCCTAGGAGGGACCCACTTTAGGAACAGGGAGCTCTAATCGGATCATTCTGCCATCAAAGCCCCTACCAGGAAATACTGCCACTATGTTGGACAAGACAGCTTCCAGAGAAGTTCAGAGAGATTTAGGAACACTTTAGGGAGGAGAACAGTGAATTTACTTCCAGAGCTACAGCAGGCGAGCTGCTCTTCAAAACTAACCTTCAAAAACATACGAGGAGCCCTTTTTGCTGCCTGACTGTCGCTGTCATGGTGCATGCATGCTCCCCGGAAGGGTCTGTCCCCGTCGGCCTTACTCTGCCGCTCAGCATCCCCACCGGGCTGAAGTTGACATCTGACAACGTGAAGGAGCAGATTTGCAAACTGGCCGAGGGGGTGCCACTCCCGTTAGGTAGGGATCAAATATGCAGGTGGTAGGTGTAGGCCAGGAGGGCGGTTCCTAGGGGTGGAGAAGCCGGGGACCAATCAGGGGAAGGGACTGCAGGAAAAAAAAGTAATTAACAGAAAACCAGGAATCTGGGGTTTTGAGGTTTACACACCTGTGGAGCATAAGCTGATGCGACCTTGTTATATAAGAACACCTGTCAATCCTTTGGTAACATCCCACACCTGCAAGCCCTGCCCCAGGCCAGGCCAATAAAAGACGACCACCTGGGAGGCCGTTCCTCTCTCTGGAAGGTATTTTCACTTTGTATAGCTTCCTTCTTCACTTCCGCTGCACTCTGTATAGTGTCTCTCTTTTCTGTAACAAACTGCTCATGTGGAATTGCTTCATACTTGTGATCACTCGTCATCAGTGATCGGTCCCTGTACTCATTCCTGACGCTGGGAACTGAGCACTGGAGAACATCAAGACAGACCTAACAACTCCCTCACAAATCAATGCGACCCTGGGGGTTGCACAGGTATGTTTTGTGACAGGCAATAAAATCTTGAGAATTCTTAAGTCCACAGGACTTGCTCTTGATCTTCCTGAAGATCTCTACCGTTTAATTAAGAAAGCAGTTGCTATTTCAAAGCATCTTGAGCAGAACAGGAAGGATAAGGATGCTAAATTCCATCTGATTCTGATAACTGAATTCACCGATTGGACCAATATTACAAAACCAAGTGAGATCTCCCTCCCAGTTGGAAGTGTGAGTCATTCACAGCCTCTGCCCTGGTTGCATAAATTTGTCTATTCAAGCAATAAAATCATTAACTAAAAAAATAAATAAGAGCAGCTTTGTCCTCAATCTGAGCAGCAGGCAAAAATGTAGTTAATTATTTAAGAATCTAGGACTTGGAAAAATTTTAAAGAAAATAGGGAAATCAACTGCATCTAGAATAACTGTACTACCCCAAGTGGTCTATACTTGGGGAAATTTAGACCCCTAGATAAATACAAACTAATTCTGATCTTTATTTACATCTCTCTCTCTCCCTCTCTTTTTTTTTTTGTAGAGATAGCAATCTTGCTACATTGCCCAGGTGAGTCTCAAGCTCCTGGCCTCAAGTGATCCTCCTGCCTTGGCCTCCCAAGGTGCTGGGATTACAGGTGTGAGCTATCACTCCCAGCTTTATCTACATTTCTCAAAAAATATGAATTGGAAACCAATTCAGGATTAAAGCAGAGGACTGAGAATTAGAGAAGTAATAGTTGAAGGTATTAATTGGATGAGATCCCCAAAGTAGAGTCTATAAAGAGAGAAACTCATAGAATAACTGCATTTAGGTAGAGGAAGAAGAGTCACCAAAGTAGATGGAGAGAGAACTGTAGAAAAGGTAGCCAAGAACCAGATTGTGCTGTGATGTGCTGCATGCTCCACCCTGACTTCTTTTTTCATCTGTGACTACCACCCATATTCCCCAGGTCGAAGCTATCATCACCCTGAGGGGAAGCAGAACCATCACAGAAAAACAAAAGGACACTAAATTTTTTTCCTAGTATGTGAAAACCATAGTTCAGGTGAAAGACATTTGAGAATCCATTTTCCTACTGCCATCCAATACTGGTTAGGTAGAGTTTAGGGGAGAAAGGCTAGGGCTAGAGAGGAAGCAAGAGGATTGGCCACTGGTGAGTGTCCCTGACATAAGGCCCTGGCCTATCTCCTGCAGCTAACAGTCCATATGGAACTGTGAAAGCCGGACCAACCCCCTGACATGCATATATATTCACACACACAAAAAATTCAGTGTTATGACAGAAGATGTGAGTTCTCTGATTCAAGCCAGCATGTCTGCAAAAGTAGCCCACATGAGCACCAGAGATTTAGTAGAAGGCGGAGGTGGTTTCTATGGGTGCTTGGATATGAAGAGTCTACGGCAGCCTCACGAAATGTCCCTGTGGCTTAAAAAGTTCTGCAAAAGCTAACTGGGTGATTTTCCTCTTGTAGCTGGGAGGAGTACAGAAGAAAGCTGAGCTGGAGTTGACAAGAGGCCCCACACTTAAGAAAACGGACCTTGCCATTACAAGTCAACGTGGGGGTGCAGCCATGCCCTTGTTTGGGCAAACCAGGATGACACTGAATGCCCAGGACAGAAAGGGTGGAGGGAACAATCCTGAAACCTTAAAACCCAAAGTTTATGAAAAGATAACTGAATTTTGCTGAGCGGAGGTGAAAGTAACTAGATTAACATTTCTTCTGTGAGATAGAAATGGAGTGTTGGAATAAAAATTAAGCCTCACTAAGAAAGAAACAATCTTTTTCCATATCTGAATTTGTGGCTTTTGAGTATCATTCCTGCCACAATAGGTAATACAGTGTCTGGATACGGATTTATTAATAAAGAGCTACATCTTTCACAAAGGAGCTCATCTTGGATTCTGAGGCGACTGCATTTCTCAAGAGCTAGCCGATCGCTCCATCTAGTGGCAAAACTGTAAGCAGAGCCTTGTCTTGCAAAGTACATTACAAGACTTGGTAAAATAAACACCTCTTCCTTTCTATAAATGCCCACAAGCCCCAAGAGTGATTTTCTACAAGTTAACTTTAGGAATATTATTTTCACAGCATGAAAAAAATTGGAAAATAAAAGTTTCAGAGAAATTAAGAAAAATTTGGGGGTATTAGATTCATAATACAAAGATGTTTGATGATATTCACTTTTTTTTCTTTTTTTTTGAGACAGCATCTTGCTTTGTCTCCCAGGCTAAAGTGCAGTGGCATCATCGTAGCTCACAGCAACCTCAAACTCTTGGGCTTATGCCATCCTCCTGCCTCAGCTTCCCAAGTGGCCGGGACTATGGGACTACAGGCACGCACCACAATGCCTGGCTAATTTTTCTAATTTTTCTTATTTTTTGCAGAAGTGGGATCTGGCTTTTGCTCCTGCTGGTCTCAGACTCCTGGCCTCAAGTGATCCTCCTGCCTTGACCTCCCAAAATGCTAGGGATCACAAGTGTGAGCCACTGTGTCCAGCCATGATATTCACTTCTAATTAAGTTCTCCTATAACAAGCAACTTCCATCATAGTTACAACTATTGAAATAACTCGTTGTACAGGTTGAACAATGATATGTTAAAGTTCTAACATCTGGTACCTGTGAATGTGACTTTATTTGAAAATAGGGGCTTTGCAGATGTTAACAAGTTAAGATAGGGTCATACTGGATTAGGGTGGGCCCTAAATCCCATGACTGCTGTACTTATAACAAAACAGGACACACAGAGAGAGACACACACACAGGTGAGAAGACCATATGGAGACGGAGGCAGAGATTAGAGCGATGCATCTACGAGCGAAGAAACACTAAGGATTTCTGGCAACTACCAGAAGTTAGGAGAGAAACACAGAACAGACTGTCCCTCAGAATTGTAGGAGCCAACCCTGCCAGCACCTGGATTTGGGGCTTCTAATCTCCAGAATTGTGAGAGAATAAATTTCTGTGGTTTTAAGCCACCAGTTTGTGGTAATTTGTTACAGCAGTCTTAGGAAACAAGCACAGATTTTTATAACAAGGTAATTGTTATAAAGTGGTAGAAAACCCGGCTGAACTATGTTCCGGTGTTGGATGGAAAGTAGAACTTGTAGGCAATGAAACTGGATATTTAGCTGAGGAAATTTTCAAAGTATTGAAGACAAAGCTTGGCTTCTCTTTCTTGCTTATATTAAATTGCAAGAGAAAACAGATAAATTGAGGTAAGAACTGATAAGCAAAAAGGAACCTGAACTTGATGATTTGAGAAATTCTCAGCCTAACTGTACTGCAAAGGATGAGAAGGTATGCTCTGAAGAGCACACCAGGTGTGTGTGGGTATTTGTAAAGAGATTAGGCGTGTGGCTTACGGATTGAATCAACCATCTCATCAGAAGCCAGAAGTAGAGACGGGGTTATCCAGGAAGGATCTGGGCAGAACACTCATGCCCAATGGCGTGGATCCCCTTCGTAGCCACAGAAAATTGACAAGGTTTTTGAGAACTGGATTCCAGCAGACACGCTGCCAGCCTGGATGGAAAGGGACAGAGACAGAATGAAGTGCAGGAAGGACTGACTCCCAGGGCAGAGCCCGGCATGCAGAGGCCACAGGGGCTGGGCTGCCAGGGCCGACTGCACCCCTTGGGCCCAGAGGTTAGATGGAGCCTGAGAAAGAACTATTTACGTCTCGAAAACTAATGAAGTTTTCCCGGCTGTTTTTCAAACCTGCATGAAATCATGACCCCTTTAATTCCGTGCAAATTCTGCCTTTCATAATGGAAATGTCTGCCCTATGCTTGTCCCACTGTCTTAGTCCATTTGTGTTGCTCTATCAGAACACCTGAGACTGGGTGATTTATAAATAATAGAAATTTATTTCTCACAGTTCTGGAAGCTTGCAATTCCAAGATCAAGGCACTAATATTAGGTATCTGGTGAGGATCGTCCTGCCAGTCTTCACATAGTAAACGAGCAGAGGGGCAAGGAGTCTAAACTAGTTCCCTCCAGCCCTTTTATAAGACACTAACCCATTCATGAGGGCAAAGCACTCACGGCCTAATCACCTCTTAATACCACAACGGGGATTCAGTTTCAGCACGAATTTTGAAGGGGATACAAGCAAACCACAGCACACACCATCGTATCTTGGAAGCAGATAACTTGTTTTCTAGATTCTCAAGTGCACAGATTGCAATTTTGCCCCAGAATGGATCATATGCAGATTCTCACCAATACCTGAGGTACATGATTTAGATGATGAGATTTGGAAATTTTCAATTTAGAGTTAATGCTGGAGTAAGTTAAGTCTTTTGAGGCTGTTGGGATGAGGTGAATGTATTTTGCATGTGGGATGAATGAATTTTAGGGATTAGAGGGTTGACTGTCGTAGGTGGAAATGTCCCCCTCAAAATTTATATCCACCCACAACATCAGAATGTGACCTTATTTGGAAACAGCGTCTTTAAAGATGTAATTAGTTGAGATGAGAGCATGCCGGAGTGGGCTGGGCCCTAAATCCAATGTGACTGGCATCCTCGTAAGACAAGGGAAGACGGCGGATATTGCAGTCTGCAGCAAGGAGCCAAGGAATGCTGAAGGTCGCCGGCAACCACCAGAAGCTAGAAAGACACAAGGAAGGATACTTCCCTGGAGTCTTCAGGGGGAGCAGGAGGGCCCTGGTGACACCGTAACTTCAGACCTCTAGGCCCAACAGCCTCCAGAATTGGGCAACAATGCATTTCTGTTGTTTAATCCACCCAGTCTGCGGTACTTTGTTGCAGCAGTCTCAGGAACCTAACAGTCATCGAACTGCATATGCCATTTCCTTTTGTTTTCTAGCTCAGGAACCACAAAACGTCTCCTTCATTGAGTACAAAAGTGTCAACAGAGCTTCTGTAGCAGGCATATGGCAATGTGTATACCCTTGTATCCGAACAAGAAAATGATTACAAAACAGAAGATGCGCAATAGTAGAGTTTCTACAAATAACTCTCATGTGATTTATTGAAGATGTAAGAGGGTATTTTAGGAAGTTCTTAGTAAGTGTAAGACAGAAGTCCTACTTGCCCGGAGAATGCTTGTGGGCTTGTTACAAGTTTGTTCATCCTCAGAAGATGATGTGTTCTGGTCAACAGTGGTTCCCAAGCTTATTGATTCAATTTTACAAATAATGGTTCCCTAACTGAGCAAGGAACTGCACTAGAAAGTGTGAGGAATGAAAAAATGATGACAATCCTATCCCTGTGTTTATGCTTTAGATTTGGAGTACTCGCTCAGCCGTGGGCTGATGTGAAGATTCATTCACATCTTCCGGTGTCTTGGGCCTCAGGCATTGGGCATAAGCTTAATTAAGAGAAAAATGGAGATAAGTCAATGGTCTAAAAATGCCAAAGATTTAAAGCAAACATAACGTTACTGATCACTGCTTGCCACTCTGTACATTTAGACAGCCTACTTCAAAAACGTAGGCAAAGCAGCAACCCATCAGCTAGGCAAGGTGTATCCTCACCTGCCTCAGATGGTGTAATCATACTATGAAGTTTTCTGGCTCATACAGTGAATACAGTAGAAGCAGAGGCAAAGGCCAGATTCTAGAGACAATACAGAAGTATAATCAAGTGTGGGGAGGGGAGCAACAGAGAATTACATCAAGGGCGCAAACCTTGTTAAATGGAGCAGGTGACAGACAATGAGATGGTTTAAGCAGTAGCTGGAAATGCATGTTGATTTCAGCAGAGAAAGCCTGGACTGGAGACAGTCTGGAGCATCAACATGCAGGTAACGTCAAAGCCAGGGCTAGTTGAAGTCACCCAGGGAGAGCGTGTAGCTTGGCAAGAGTGAAGAGTCGTAAAATGAAATCCTGGGGTGTGCAGGCAGAAAAGCCAGAGAACGAGACTGAGAAAGTGAAAAGAGGTAAGAGTGGGACCAGACAGAACAGTGTCTTCAAAGCCAAGCGATGAAACAAATTCAATAACTAGGAGTGTTCAAGGTGCGAATGCTATAAAGAGATCAAGTGAGATTGAAAATGACCTGACTACAAGGGAGATCACTGATGACCTTACCAAGAGAAGCAGTAAAGACATGAGCCAGTGAGTTCCGAGTTGCAGATATGGAGACAGTAAGATTGTGGGCTATTATTCCAAGATGTTTAGAAGGGAAGGGGGAAAACAGCACGACCAAGATGGGCGAGGGAATTTTTTAATGTTTGTAGGCCAGTGGTTTTCAAACTTGAGTGTGCATCAGCATCACCTGGAGGGCTTGTTAAAATTCAGATTGATAGGCCTCACCTGAAGTTCTGATTAAGTAGGTTTGGGGTGCAGCTCAAGAATTTACATCTCCGGCCTGGCACAGTGGCTCACTCCTGTAATCCTAGCACTTTGGGAGGCTGAGGCAGAAGGATTGCTCGAGGCCAGGAGTTTGAGACCAGCCTGAGCAAGAGCAAGACCCTGTCTCTACAAAAAATAGAAAAATTAGCCAGGCATGGTGGCACACACCAATAGTTTCAGCTACTGGAGAGGCTGAGAGTGAGACTCTGTCTCAAAAAAAAAAAAAACAAGAAGTAGAACAAATCTAAGTTTGGACCAGCACTCTTGACATTAGGCCATGACCAATCCACAGAGCAAGCTAATACCTGCTTTACTCACTCTAAGGACCTCGTTATTAAAGAATTTGTCTTCGGTGCGTGAACCCTCGAAATTTATACACAGAATTGTTTACATCTTTACATGCATATCTTTTGCTTTAATCAGAATGAGATGTTGATGAAAGTCTGGAATTCCTCAATCGTCACCTCTGCTCCAGATTGTACACTGCTCAAAACAGGAGTTCAATGACATAAAAAAGTCCGTTTGATTGTATAGCCTAGAATGGGGAATTGGAAATAAAGTCTTCCCATTTAAAACTTAAAATATTGAACTCTGCTGTTCTCTGTGTTCTCAGAACACATGCTCTCATTCACTCAACCCTACTTTGTGCCAGACACGTTTCTTTTTTTGCATTGTTTTAGCAGGGCTGGATCCAACTTGATATTTAGGGAATCTTTAAGAAAAATAATATAAAATTACAAATGGGAAATTCCTAGAGCCCCTCCCAGGACCTTGGAAGCGGCCTGTGCCAAGCAAGGGGGCCCCAAAGCTTAAACTTAACAGTAAATCCGTTTTGGGGTTTTTTTTTTTTGAGACAGAGTCTCACTATATTGCTCGGGCTAGAGTGCCGTGGTGTCAGCCTAGCTCACAGCAACCTCAAACTCCTGGGCTCAAGCGATCCTCCTGCCTCAGCCTCCCGAGTAGCTGGGACTACAGGTATGCGCCACCATGCCCGGCTAATTTCTTCTATATATTTTTAGTTGTCCAGCTAATTTCTATTATTAGTAGAGACGGGGTCTCGCTCTTGCTCAGGCTGGTCTCGAACTCCTAAGCTCAAACGATCCACCTGCCTCCGCCTCCCAGAGTGCTAGGATTACAGGCGTGAGCTACCGCGCCGGGCTTTTTTTTTTTTTTTTTAAGACACGGTCTTGCTCTGTCACCCAAGCTAGAGGACAGTGGCATCAACCTCAGACTCCAGGGCTCAAGGGACCCTCCTCCCTCAGCCTCCCCAGTAGCTAGGACAATAGGCATATGCCACCATGCCTAGCTAATTTTTATTTTTGTAGAGAATGGTTATCTTGGGGTCTTGCTATATTTCCCAGGCTAGTCTCAAACTCCTGGCCTCAAGTGATCCTCCTGCCTCAGCCTCCCAAAGTGCTGGGATTACAGGTGTGAGCCACAGTGCCTGGCCTTAAATTTCTTTTAAACATAGTTCCTCTATGCAATTAAGTCCCTGTATGCAATTCCAAGTTTTCTATAGTCAGTTTTTTGATTATTAAATTGTTCATTTGATGTGTAACTGTGTATATCTGAGCATATCTGTTCATCTTCATAACCTTACTAAACTATCACTAGCTTTGAAATAAGTATTTCACAAATTTTCAAATATATCCAAAATGTGTAATAATTTCTTTTACATATTTTTTATTTGATACAAAATTTTGTTATGACATGGCCTATCCAAACTAATGAATGCCATATCTATTTTTGACCTCTTCCAGGTATGACAGCCAGTCGAAAAGCTACATTTCTGATTGCTTTATTTTGAGCTAGAATTTGAGAATCTAAAAAACATAAGTGGGTTACTTTTAACCGTCTGATTCCTAAGGCTGGCTGTGATTTACTATTTTTTTTTTTTTTTTTTGGAGAAAGGGTCTCAAAATTTTGCCCTGGCTAGAGTGAGTGCCGTGGCGTCAGCCTCGCTCACAGCAACCTCAGACTCCTGGGCTCAAGTGATCCTTCTGCCTCAGCCTCCCGAGTAGCTGGCATGCGCCACCATTCCCAGCTAATTTTTTCTATATATTTTTAGTTGTCCAATTAATTTCTTTCTATTTTTAGTAGAGACGGGGTCTCGCTCTTGCTTGGGCTGGTTTCGAACTCCTGAACTCAAACAATCCGCCCACCTCGGCCTCCCAAAGTGCTAGGATTACAGGCGTGAGCCACCGCGCCTGGCCTGTGATTTACTATTAATATTTCACCTTGAAATATAAAAATATACCTACTATACAAATTTTAATTAAACTCAGAAATCATTTTATAGTAGAACATCAACATTTTCTGGAATAGGTGAAAGCTTTTATATTACATTTTTATTTTGCAAGAAAATAAATTATACAACTTAAAAAATAAAATCCAAAAATTAAGCAGTTCATCAAAATATTTCAGCCTACTGCATACAGAAACTGCTACCATTTAAAGTTGTACAGCATTGTCATCTCAGTATGCAGTGGCACACATTCAAAATCGCATAGACCGTATGAGGATAGATCACAACTTAGGAACTCAAATTTGTTCAGCACTCCAGACGACAGATAATGTAGATGACAGGAAAGCTCTCGTGTAATGTTTATTTCACAAACATGACCTTGGAAGAATTTATAAGACAGCATCCCAGTCATTTACATGAAAATAGAAAAACCAGCTTGAGTATAAGACAGCAAATCTTTCTGTAAAACTAGCAAATCTTTCACCCAAATTGAAGTTTTAAAATTTGCCCTCTGAGCAGGGCTAATGACATCCTACTGCAAATAATGCAAAATACCATTTAACTACTCAGGTCATATTTTGTATTAAATTTAATAAAAAGTAAAAATAAAACTAACATTTCATTTTTGGAAATCTTAACATTTATGCACAAAATAAGAGCAAGAGACTTAAATAAATGAGTTGACAGGATTCAGGGACCCCTCTAATAAATGTAAAAATTGGAAGACTTCAGAATTTATTTCAAGATCCTTATTAAATCACTGGAGCAGTAATGTTCTAATATTTATCCCATCGTAAGCATCAAAATTGTTGTATATATTCATTTCTTAAATTTTGTTTCATGTCTACTTAATCTGGCAATGAGATGGCAACAAAGGTTAACGTTTTCCAGATGTTTCCATCTTTAAATTAGATCAATGTTCAAAGCTTAAGTTAACCTCTGAAGTGTCCTATTACCAAGCTACTCATAAAAAAAATTAAATATATATATATGTGTATATTTTGGGGTGGGGATTTTCTTTTCCTTTAGCTATGTCAGGTTTCATCCCTGCTCATCTAGCACTAATTTTAAGTGCACATTGGAGACAAGAGACCTGATAAAGGATATTAACTGTGATTCTGTACCTTTAGCAAATTGCTGGTAAGATTTTTTTCATTCCTTTTTTTTTTTTAAATTAGCAAATCTATTGTCAAAATATTTAAAGAAAATTCAATAATATAGGCACCTTGTCAACTAAATGGTTTCCATAAATACCAAAAAGTAGTTAAACTTTTGTATATATAACAAAAAAAGTGATGAAAACTGTAAGTTTACAGTATTTTCTGCTGTTCAATCCCCAAAATACAATTAGGACATAATTAGCTATTAAAAAATTTATAAAATTTAATAGAAAACTTTCTATGGATTTAGTGTTACCCACTTTTGCATTAAATTTGCCTTTATAAATCAAAACATCATGGCTCTCATTCTTAAATTAAATGACCAAAAAGATTAGAAATTCCCAAGAAGTACTGAGAACAATTATGGTTCAAAACAACAAATCCTAAATTTTAAAAAATGGCCTGTAATTTTTCCTCCCATTGTTTCCTCCTTTGGCATTCTTGTATTGGGACAAGCAAAATGCCAATACCAAAGTATTTGTTAAACATAAGGGCCACTATTACTACAAAATTATTTCTTCTAAATTTCAAATTTATCCATTGTTAGCAGTCATCTAATTAGAGAAAACAGTGAGCACTAATTTTAGTTTAATTCATCACCAAGCATATTGCTTGGCCTACTAATTGACATATGCTACCTTAAAGATGAAGCATAAGATTTTAAATTATACACAAAATTCCAATTTCCTACGAGTTTCAGAACAGGCATTTAACTATAGTCAGCAAAACCTTAAATGTTTTAAATTTACTTTTCTTCCTTTCAGGCAGGCAGCTCACAAAGCCTCTTGGGATTGGTGAGAGGTTCCATGAAATGCTCCTAAAAGCACTCTGCTATCATATAATACTGTATGTCTTTCTGTACTCCATTTCCTACTAGCTTCAAAACCATACTTTAAAAATATCACTTAACATCAAACAAGATATAAAATAATTTGCAAGAAAATTTGAAATGTGCACCACAATGAGTAAAAATCCATGTTGAGGCATTCTTTCCCAATGGGGAATAAATTTTTCTGTTTTAAATTGTTCAAGTTTTCAAGTCTTAAAATTTCCTCTACTCTGGGTTATTCAGTTGCCAGCAACTAACAAGTTGCTACTTTGGATTGACTGAAAGGAACATGGTAAATGTTGCCTTCTCAACATTTTAAAAATGTTTATTTTTAAAATATATAAATATATATGTACATATATTTGGCAAGTTTACTGCTCATATTAAGATTGCAACAATTTTGCTTATGCTTTTCAGGTCTTATGTTGTGGTTTTTCTCTTCCTCTTAGGTGACTGATACTTAATTATTACCTTTTAAAAGAAAATGTCTTTCTTTCCAGAAACCTGAGGCTATAAATCCCTAATCATGAGACCTTAAAATACCAAAATAGTTGTACACTACAGATTAAGAGATCAGTTATATAACTGCACTCTATCAGAGCAGGAGATCTCTGCATTGTTTTTAATAAATTTAGATATGGCATAATAAATATTAGGTATATAAATATTAAGTATGTTAGCAAACACACTTAATATGTTTGTTTTGCTATTTGACTCTGCAATCATAATGACCTATCTTCATACATTTTTTTTAAACAATTGAAGCAACAATATAAGCTTCACTTTTTCAAAACAAGCTGTCCAGCCATGTAAGATTTTTTAAAAAACTCACCATTTAACAACAAACAAACAAAATAGCAGTCTCCTGCTTAAAGAAAACCAACATTTGTAAGTCAGAAATATTTAATACCATTTTTAGGTCACCGTTAAAATCCAGTTATTATACTGAAGCAGTGTTTGAACAAGCAATTTGATACTCTAAAATACTTCTCTTCACACTGACATCTGCCCTCTCCCAATGTTGTGTTGACCAGCTCACTCTTTTTCATCAAAAGAAACCAACAGTGCTATTTCTAGTTTTAATTGCATTTTTTAAAAACAAAAGATAACAGCATTTTTCAGTGCATGAATATCTGAAAATCCTTCCATGTGCAAGTACATTTTTCTAAGAGAGGAAAAAAGAGAAAAAAGCAACAAGAACCCCGCCCTCACCCTTCCCAACTATATTTCTCCTGCTGGGTATAAATCGAATTTACTTTTAAAAGTTCATAATGGGCTCTTCATGAATGCAAGTTTCTCCACAAAACAGCATGCTGTTAAGAGTGCGCAACATGAAGGGAATGCCATCATGCTAACTAATGTGATTGGCAACATGTAGTTGTTTTGTAGGGTAAGGCAGAGATTTTAATATTTACGTAATCGAAGTCCAAATAAACCTTTCTCCAGCACAAACTGTTACAACTTTCTGCCCAAGCACTCCAAAATTTGGGTTCTTAATATTGTCGATGATATTCAAAATTATGCCATATATATGAAAGTGTTGATATCAGATTCATCTCTTCTGATGTATTTGTGCTCTATTAGCCACTCTATTTGCTCTTTTATCATTTTCTTTTGTGGCAAGAACATGTTTTTCAAAATTTCTACTAGTTCAGTCTGCAGTTGAGCATTACTAATTTTCTTTCTCATTTTCATTATTTGTATGATAGCTTCCTAAAAGACAAAAATAAAAGAGTATTAATATATTAAATATCTTAAGTACAACTAAACGCATCCTCTATCCAACGTCTACTCAAATGAATAACAATCACTAGGGCATTAACTGTGAGACCAGTGTCTTTTACTTAACAAATAAAAGTATCTTTTTTTCACTCTCCATAAAAGAAAATCTGCTTGTTATAGAGATTTTAAAAAATTAAAAACAAAATTCCCCATAACCTCTAATGCTGAAAGAAAACTACACCCAATGTTTTAATACATTTCCTTTCATTTTTTTCATACCATGCACACTCTTAAAATTTACCTTACCTGTGAACATAATACGTACATAACCCAGTGCTGTGTTAAACATGAATTAAGATACAACAAACCCTTATCTGCAATTTCTCCCTTATTCAGTTATTTCTTTGTGTGGTAGCAGATGTACCTGGTGTTTGTTTTAAAAATCAGTTGTACTTAACATACAACTCTTTATATATTTACCAGATTAATAAATTGTATTTGCTCTAAATATTATCTTCAGTTGTACTGATTCAATTAAATATTTTTAACTTTCTAAATGGATAGTTTTCATCTAGGTCAATTCTATCAATATTTTCCTTGATGATTTCTTTAATTGCTACTAATAACAGGGGTTATTTGAAAATTATTAAGTATTCTTTTCTCTTTTACCTTTTCCACTATAAGCTCTCTTTAGTCAACAAAAGGCATCTGTCTGTACCGGCAAAGATTAGGATCTGGATAGAAAGAAGGAAGAGGGAAAATCTGTCCCTTGAAATAATCTCACTCCTGAATCTCCCTCAGTTCCCATGTCACAGATGGAGTTTAGAGCAATGCGCCTGCCACAGGGCCTTACGGCAGGGTAGGGTGATCCTGCAACAGCAGAGGATAATGACAGTGTGTCTTGTAGGCCAGGGGCGACAGAGACCTTGTGGCAGAGTCTCAGAGGGCTCAAGAGCTCAGTAAGACCAGAGTAAAGGCAGCTGGAGCAGAAAGAAGCCACGTGGCCCTTACCAATTGGAAAAAGAACAAACCATAAGTTCATCTGCTGCAGTGTCGGTATGCATGTCAGTTGGTATCAGCAGTAGATAGCAACAGACAAGGCCAAACTACCTAAGGTGACAGATAAACCACTCCATGGCTGCCAGGAGCAAGAACCCAGGACACTGTCACAATTGTACAGATATGATGATCCTTTTACTGTCACTATCAGGTCAAGTAAATCCCTCTCACCTTCAATATATCCAGATGTCATCTATGAAAATAGCAAACAATGGGCTGGGTGTGGTGGCTCACGCTTGTAATCCTAGCGCTATCAGAGGCCGAGGCAGGAGGACCGCTTGAGGTCAGGAGTTCGAGACCAACCTGAGCAAGAGCAAGATCCCATCTCTACCAAAAATAGAAAAAAACTAGCCGGGTATGGTGGTGCTGCACACCGGTAGTCCCAGCTACTCGGGAGGCCGAGGCAGGGGGCTTGAGGCCAGGAGTTTGAAGTTGCAGTGGACTATAATGGCGCCATCGCACTCTACCTGGGGCAACTGAGTGAGACTCTGTCTCAAAAAAAAAGGAAACAATGTGGATGGGTGGAGTAGGATTAAGAAGAAATAAGAAAGTCTGAGCATTACCTAAAGAGACAGCTTAGATGATTGTATTGGGCATAGTTATGGCCAATAATTTGTCAAGTTAAGTAAGACAAAACTCAACACCTTCATTTTCTCTGCACATCTTATGTTATGACTACGCTTACCATCCCATTACACATTTCAACTCAATAATCCATCTGGAATTAATAGCTTAAACTATGACTATATCCTGATTTTTCCCCAAAGAGTAACATTTCCCAACACCTCTTATGAATTCATTTCCTTTCAATGGGTCATAGAAATTACTTCCTTTATTGCGTAAGTTAGTGATATGGTGATATGACAAGCGCCATGGGGTGAGGTTAAGCGGGGATAGAGCAGGTTTAATTCTGGTTGTTTTCTTCAATTAATCTTCTTGCCACACTTTTATTTTTGTAGATATTTTAGTATATTTTAACATCTGGCAGGGCAAGTTCCACCACACCAACACCTTATTCTTATTTTTCTAAGTTCCTCGATCACTCTCATCTGTTTATTCTGATAAAACTGAGAATCAATTTATAAAATTTCAGAAATATTCCTAGTCGAATTTTTTTAAGTTATCCCCATGCGTACAGTGGCAAATCTGTTTGAATTTTTTAATGAAATTTAGTGAACTTGGTATTAATATGGGAAAAATTAATTTTTTAAGTTACTCAGCCTTTTCATGAAAGAATATGGTATCTCACAAAGCCAGACACAAGGGTACATACTGTCTGACTCCATTTATGTGAAGACCTAGAACTAGCAATACTAAGCAATGGTGCTAAGAATCAGCTGGGGTAAAAGGGGAAATTGGCTAGACAGGAGACATGGGGAAATTATATTAGAATAATAGAAATGCTCTGTATCTTTAATTGGGGTGATGGTCACACAGGTACATACATTTATTACAACTCACTGAAAATTTCACTTTGCAATGTGTATTCCACTGTATGTAAATTACAACTCAAAATATTAACAACAAAAAAAGAGCTCAATCTTTCCATTTATTCAAATCTCATTTTGAATTTCTCAGTAAAGGGCCCCACTCTCTTCATACTGGTCCTACACAGTATTTTCTTTTAAAAAAAATGTCAATGAATTTTACGGTTTCTCATTTTATTCTCCCCTTATTTATTGCTACATGGAAATGCAATTGCAATTAGCTTTTATTTATTCATCTTTTCTCTGCTACTTGGTCATATTATATGATCTATCAGTAATAAAAAATTTTAATCTTTTCCTCATTTCATATTTTAGTGCACTGATTTAAACAAAAACTGATTTAGTGTAGAAGATTCCATCAATTTTAGTAACAAAAGTCGAACAACTTGATTTTAAAAAAACTATTTCTAGGCCGAGCATGGTGGCTCACATCTGTAACCCCAGCACTTTGGGAGGTGGATGCAGGAGGATTGTTTGAGCCCAGGAGTTTGAGATCAGCCTGAGCAAGACAGTGAGATCCTGTCTCTACACAAAATTTAAAAATTAGCTGGGCATGGTGGTAAGTGCCTATAGTACCAGCTACTGAGGAGGCTAAGGTGGGCGGATCACTTGAGCCCAGGAATTTTTGAGGCTGCAGTGAGCTATGATGGTGTCAATGTACTCTAGCCTGGACAACAGAGTGAGATTCTATCTTGATAAAAAAAAGAAAAGGAAAAAAACCACAAAAACTATTTCTAAAGTTAAAACAATCATATATTAGATTGCAATAAGTTTTTTTTTATCATGTTTAGAAGGTATCATAATCCTAGCTTTAAACTATTTTCTAAATATTTAAATAAAAAAAAATTTTTAGTGACAGGGTCTCACTATGTTGTCCAGGCTGGTCTAGAACTCCTGGCCTCAAGTGATCTTCTTGCCCCAGCCTTCCAAAGTGCTGGGATTATGGGTGTTAGCCACCACACCCAGCTTTAAACTATTTTTAAGAGAAAGAATGGCTATTAGAAAACTTCGTTGGTTCTAAATAAAAATAAGTTTCCTAATTTCACATTACAATGGAACACAATTTTAAATACTTCAATCCTACAATTTAATTTGTTGCTGAGATACATGTATTCAGGTGGGGTCAAAAGGAGACACAACCTAAAACCAAAAACCAAAGTTTTACCCAACCAATAGATCAGAATCTACTGGAGGCCACCAAGCGAAACAGGTGTATTTTTCAGCAGCTAAGAGATTTATAGTTATGTAATTTTTAAATTCCAATAAAATAAAAATTACCTCATTTTTTTAAAAGGCTAAATACCTATATGCTTTTAAATTCAAAGAAGGCTCAGGAAAAAAAAACTCCAAGCTTTTTCAAAATTTAGACATTCTGTTAGTATTACAAACCTGGGTTCTTAATATTCTTAGTTGAACTATTCCTTCATTCTCTTCTTCTCTCATCCTTTCTGTAGTGAGCTGCAAGCGTCCAATCAAGTTGATTTTACCCCTTTTCTGAACTTTTGCATTTTTTCTATAAAAAAAAGAATCAAGTATTTTGCAGTGAAAGAGCTTTAAATATCATGTTATTAATACAATGTCTGAGAAAAAAGATTTAGAAATATTCTAAAAATATCCAGAACTGTTTAAATGAAAAGTGACAAATAATCAACATATAGCTATAAAACAAACTCTATCATTTCCTTTAAACATGATACAGCCTCTATTAACAAAATACAAGTAACTATACTCTCTGTAATAACTAAATATAATTTACATTGCCATGAAAGTCATTAGCTAATTGAAGATATATGAGGTGTGATTCAGCATTATCATCTAACTGGATCTTAAGTAAATAATGCTTTTGCCCGGATAAAGTTCAGTGGAAAGGATGTTTACTTTAAAAATGGAAAGCAATACAGTATAATGTCAGATACCAAAAAATGTATCCGTAAAAAATACGATGAAGAAGTAAACATCTCTAATTCATTAATATTTTCAATAAACAACTAAATGACAAAATTTAGAGTGATGACAGTATACAGTTATATTTTAAATACCATGTAAGGAAAGTAATTGTTTTGCCAAAAACAAAGCACTAAAATTCAAACAAGGTATTTTTATTTTAGATCAATCAACATAAAGCTTACATTAAACTGAACTCCTGGTTCACTGAAAAGAGGGTACCTTCTGTAAAGTCTTTGGGTGAGTTAACTTGAGGTTCATACAATAAAACTTGCCGTTTGAGCTTTGGGAAAGCTACTAAAGACTGAGAACAAAGAGAAAACAATTAGCATCGATAAACAGTCTGGGATGCTAATATTAATTGTCCAACATAACACAGGCAAGAAAGAATTATAAACACAAATTCAGAATATTTATTAGGTACTTCTGTGACTATAACAATATAAATGCACACCAAGGAAAGAGAGGTGGAGGAGAAAAGAATTGGTTGTGAGGAAGCAATAAATGCTATCTTTACAATAAGACAAGAAATTGCAATTGTCACACAGGACTATTTCCTCCATAGGTAATAATTTATTTTGGAGCTTTTAAGAAGTCTATGGAGTAGAGTTAAAATGTAATTGTGAGTAGGAAGCCAAAATTTTCTAACTCTTAGATTTTTGGTCATCATAAAATTTGTGAACACTCAGTATAAAAATTAAATACATGTCTTTGGTCACATTCCTTACAGGTCAGATCTAAATACTAAGTCAATCTTTCTCTCCTTTTTTGGGGGGTCCTTTCTTTGTCCTGATAACTTGTCTATTTTCAATTTCTTTTTTCCATAAGTACCTCACTAGTGTATTCTTCTTGGTTATAAGTCATTTTGAGACTGTTATGAATTCAAAAATTTATTACAAGCCAATCACATATTTCCTGCTATGTGAGAGGATACAATTTTAAAAACAAAAAACATAAAACAAACCAACCAACCCATAAAGTCCTTCTGAGCTCAGCATCAGGGAGTTCAGTTGCAAGTTTCAGATTTTCAAAGCTGATTTTCTCTCTAGGTCTTTGGTTCCATGCAAACAACACAGCCAGCTGAAACGTGGTTACCTCCAAATCATATTGACCTACTTCATTCTTAAATGTTATCTACAATAGATAAAATAGGTTTTTAATAGTTGAGAATCTCTTCATGAAGATTACCATCTCACATAGTATCTATGACATAAGGTAATATGTGAAAAAGACTGCTAGTTGTCTTCCAATATCGATTCTGTCTCTTCTTTCATAGTAATAAAAAGTTTAGCAGACCTTAATGACTACTCAGAATACAAGCTCATCTACCAGCTTTCCCTGTAACAAAATGTGGCCATTTGACTGAGTTTTGGCCAATGGAAGTTGTGGGGGAAAGTTCTAGAAGTTGCCTTTAAAGGAAGGTGCATGCTACCCTCTTCCTTCCTTTCCGTCCTTTTGGCAGGAAGCATGACACAGCGGGGATCATACTGGATTCTACAGACAAGGGCGATACCCTAACCATGATCGTACAGCCAGAACCCTATGTCCCCAACCACTTCACAGAACAGATTGACTATTCCTGCTCAAATTTTTACACGTGAGAGACGCAAAATCTATTTTGTTTAAGTAACTCTTATTTGGAGTCTTGCTAATAATCACTCAAACCAACAGCTGAACTAACACACCATCTACTTACAATTCCATTTGACATGAGATGATGCCAATGTAATTTTCTACCACTATGATTTTTTTTGTAGAATTCTTCTACTTCAGGTATCAAGTCCTCCAGTTCAGTAGGAAGTGAGACAAAGACTTTCTCAGAACTTCTTGACCAGGCACCAGCATTCAGAATTTTTATATTAACTGAATCAGCTATAGGCAAGAATAACAGGAAATATAAAATATAAAGTAAATAATGTTGACAATGAATGCAATTAAAAATAAATAATACAGGGTAAGGTTTGGCAAAAAATAAGATTTTATCATTAAACGTTTCCTTTTGGGGACAGGTGAGGTGGCTCACGTCTGTAATCCTAGCACTCTGGGAGGCCGAGGCAGGAGGATCGTTTGAGCTTAGGAGTCAAGACCAGCCTGAGCAAAAGTAAGACCCTGTCTTTACTAAAAATAGAAAAAATTAACTGGACGTGGTGGTGTGCACCTGTAGTCCCAACTCGGGAGGCTGAGGGAGGAGGATTCTTTAAGCCCAGGAGTTTGAGGTTGCTGTGAGCTAGGCTCAAGCCACGGCACTCTAGCCTGGGCAACAGAGCAAAACCGTCTCAAAAAAAAAAAAAAAAAAAAAAAGTTTACTTTTATTTCAAAAAAAGGATCTGTAAATCTAAATTTCTGCTTTTTTAACTGTCTCCAAGGAATATGGACTTCATAACATCTTTGGATCTATTACTGTTGACATTTACCTCTTTTTTTTTTTTGAGACAGAGTCTCACTCTTTTGCCCGGGCTAGAGTGCCGTGGCGTCATCCTAGCTCACAGCAACCTCAAACTCCTGGGCTCAAGCAATCCTTCTGCCTCAGCCTCTCGAGTAGCTGGGACTACAGGCACGTGCCACCATGCCCGGCTAATTTTTTCTATATATTTTTAGTTGTCCGATTAATTTCTTTCTATTTTTAGTAAAGACGGGGTCTCGCTCTTGCTAAAGCTGGTTTCAAACTCCTGAGCTCAAACAATCCGCCCGCCTCGGTGACATTTACTTTTAACTTCCTAGAAAACAAAGATTCTTTTCTTAAACGTTTAAAAATATATACATATATGTAATTATAGAATAATACCTGGTAAAGCCAATTTATTATTTTTGTGCATTTCCTTAAAAGCTTGGTTCAAATCTTCAGATACTTTTATGTCCTGAAACATTCTAGCAAGCTTGTTTACATAATCTGCTGGCATACCAACTTCCTACAAAAACCAAAGACAGAAGAGGTAGTAAATACATAATCTGTTATACTACTAGGAATAATTTTACTGGAAAACTAAGTCTTAGATGCTTTAATAGAAAATTTTTCCTCTATCCATTATTTATTAGAATGTTTATAGTCTGAAACTTATCCTTAGAAACTAAATAGGATAATACAAGCAGTCTCTGCTTTGCACAATTCCAGTATTCATAAATTTCAGTTACCACAGTATAGTTAAATAATACGAATTCCCCAATAACACAGCTCAATTTTCAGTTGCCACTATATAATAAATGTAATTGCATAAAGCACAAACTTTACTTCTAGCTCCTCATTCCACAAATCCTAACAAAAATAACTGAAGCACATCATGATCCGTGACCAACCACAATACTTCTTTCAATATCTACCAGTCATCTGTTTATTCAGTTCACCTACAGACAGCAAAGTGTGTAGTTCCATTGCATTCGAGTCTTTCAGTGATAAACCCACATGACAATTGACAAAATAAATAATCAAACGAGGCCAGCAAAACTGATAAAAGTACACCAAAGAAAAGTGATAGTGTTGGAAATGAAAATAAAATAGAACATAAATGGAGTTATACAAGAAAGCTGACTGGTTGTCAGGCTGATATTGCCAACGTTAAGGACTCTATAGATATGAAGGCATAGGAATTTAGTGAAGGCAAATTATCAACATAAATGATAAAAGTGGTAAATGACAAAAAGGGTAAGATACCCGAAAAGAAGTGATGCTGGCAAAAGCTTAACAGTAAAGGAACTCTGAGTATTTAATGACACTGAAAGTCCAAAAGATAAAATACTAGGTGATCCAAACTTACAGAGGGTATGACAATTCTCCAAGGCATAGAAATTATGCTTATTCCATCATAAGTTACAAGACAAGAAGGCAAGTGCTACTCCAACTACTCTCTTCGTTTTAACAAAAGCTTTATTGAGATATATAATTCATCCATCATAAAATTCACCCTTTTAAAGTGTACAACTTAGTAGATTTTAGTATATTCACAGACCTGTGCAACTATAACCACTATCTAATTTTAGATCAACCTAAAAAGAAACTCCATATTTATCTGTAGTCACTCTCCATTTCCCCTCCCAGCCCCAGCTCCTGGAAACCACTAATCTAATTTCTCTCTCTGTGGGTTTGCCTATTCTGGACACATTAGTGAAATCATATGATAAATGGTCTTTTGTGACTGGCTTCTTTCACTTATCATTACAACATTTTTAAAGTTCATCGATATTGTAACATGTATTAGTATTTCATTTCTTTTTATGGGCAAATAATATTCCATTATATAAACAAACCATATTTTGTTTATTCATTAGCTCAATGACATTTTGGGTTGTTCCATCTTTTTGACTATCAGGAATAATGCTGCCATGAACACTTATTTATAAGTTTTTATATAAACACATGTTTTCATTTCTCTAAAGTGGAATTACCTAGGAGTAGAATTGCTGGGTGAGCTCTGTATTTAACTTTTTAAGGAACTTCCCAACAATTTTCTAAAGTGGCTGCACAATTTTATATCCCCACTAGCAACTTATGGAGGTTCCAATTTCTCCTCTTCCCGCCAATATTTATTATTGTCTGTCTTTTTTATTTTAGCTATCGTAATGGGAGTAAAGTGGAATCTCCTTGTGGTTTTGATTTGCATTTCAGTAACGATGTTGAACATCTCTGCATGAATTTATTGGTCATTGATATATCTTCTGTGAAGAGATAAATATTTAAATCCTTGGCTCATTTTTAATTGGGTCATTTGTTGTTTTACTGTTCCATCTTAAATATTCTAGATACAATATCAGACATACAAATTACAAATATTTTCCTAACTACTCTTGGTAAGATTTTTTTTTTTTTTTTGAGACAGAGTCTCACTGTGTTGCCCTGGCTAGAGTGAGTGCCGTGGCGGTCAGCCTAGCTCACAGCAACCTCAGACTCCTGGGCTCAAGCGATCCTTCTGCCTCAGCCTCCCAAGTAGCTGGGACTACAGGCATGCGCCACCATACCCGGCTAATTTTTATATATATTTATATATTTAGTTGTCCAGATCATTTCTTTCTTTTTTAGTAGAGATGGGGTCTCGCTCTTGCTCAGGTTGGTCTCGAACTCCTGACCTTGAGCAATCCACCCGCCTCGGCCTCCCAGAGTGCTAGGATTACAGGCGTGAGCCACCGCGCCCGGCCTCTTGATAAGATTTTTACAAAGAAGTACAGTACTTTAATTCTAAAAGTCTCTTGTGTTTTAAGTTACAGTATACTAAATACATTTTAGTTTTGTTATTTCTTCCCCTCTTTCCTATATATAACTGACAGTAAGAGTTTTGAATATTTTGACAAAAATTTTTAAGTCACAGAACAATTATTCTTTTTCTCATTATTCACCGTTTTAGTTGGCACAGTAATTTTTACTATCCCATACTGCCATGCAAAGAAGGGTTATCTATAAGTGAAAATCTATCTATCTATACAGAAATGAAGGACATTCATGTTAATAATACTAAAATTTCATTACAATGAACTAAAAGGAATGGACTCAAAATATTTTTATATGGGAATTCAATTAAAATTAGCATTGACTATCCTAAATAAGCAATCATATAAAGGTTCAGTTTGCTATACAGCAGTATTTATTACTGCTATTTATTTATAAACATCTCTATAATTAAGTACATACTACTGAAAATACCTTAAAAATGAAATTATTTGCCCTGTAGCCTATTTATTAATAAGGTCAGTTCAAATGAGCAGGGCTGCAAATGAGAGAGAAATAGCACAAACAAAGCAAGAGCAAAGATGCTTTACTGAAAGTCTTTATTAAGAAAATTTACTTTATTAGATATCACTTTATATAATTGATTCCCTACTTCTTTGACATTAATAGTTATCACCCAAAATGTATTACTTAACATGTATATGAACCATGTACTTTATCAGAAAACCAAATATTTAAAAAAAATTTACTTACTCTTAGCCACTCTACCATATTTTCTTCAATTTCACTATCAGCAGAGATGTCTAATATAAGACGTCGTGTCAAATGAGCTTTGTGATACCTCATAAAAACATCTTTGTTTTGTACATATTTAAGTACCAAGAGCTGTATGAAAAACAAAGTTACTTTCAATTCTTATATACTCTTAGCCATCTCTCTCATTTAGACCTTTCTATATCTCCCCAACTGTCAAAATTCAGAAATTCATATGGACATATACAGATAAAGGCCTACTAAATTACCCATCTCTGAAAAATAACCAGTCCTGATACACTACTTTAAAAGTTAGCAAAAGTGAGACTGTAACCAAATAACCTTTTAGTCCCTATAATTACCAGTTTTTAGATTTTATACAAAATGTGACAGTACTTTACATGAGAAAATCAATGGTTCTTCCCCCCAGTTTTCTCTTCTACATATCTTCTTCACTTTTTTTCTGACACTAATCATCTCTCTGGGCCTTTTTGTGTATACTTGCCCTATATTTTTACTTCTTTTTCCCTCCTTCTTTGTGTTCCTGGACTTATATCATTACACTAACAACCAGGCAACAAATTAAAATGAAAGCAACTAACTCTTCTAATTCATCCCTAGCTATCTATGTTGGGCTCTCACAAAAAGGAAGGAGTGAAAAACTCCCAATCTCTCAACTATCATTCCAAACTTAGCGGTTTACTTTCCCTTTTTAAATCTTGTAATAGGAGTTAGAATATTGCCTAAAAAGAATCAAGAAAGGAGAAGAATTAAATGGTATTCTTTTTCAGGCAGCTATAGAATAAAAATTTTCAGAGAAAACGAACTTCCCTGTAGAAGTAAGTCCTGGCGCTGTAAAACTCCATAATGTTAGCTGGTTACAGATGTACTTTTTTTTTTTTATTGATACTATCACAGAAACTCCTATAAGCAAAATACAAAGTAAGGTAATTTAAGAAGTTGAAATACAAAAAAAATTATGTACCACTTCTTTAAGCTTTGCTTCAATCTCTTCAGACGTTAGTTTTTTGCTTAATGGTGTTTTTCTTAGCAACATGTCACAGTAATTGGCAAGCAGCTCAGGGCATTTTGATTCAGGCTGAGTTTTTAATCCTACCCTAAAAAACAAATTAAAAGCTGTTGATGAAAAAATGATTGATACTTGCAAAATTTTTTTCTAAAGCCAATTTTTCACAAGCTAATTTCTTATGTTGAATAATCTAGTCATTAGGGTTGGGACTAGGATGAGCAAGCAAAACAACTAGTGTGCGTAATTTAAGGAGGCGCTTATTTTTAGGTTCCCCTAAGTGCCAACACTGCACTTGCAAGACCCTGAGAGCAAGAATTTCCTTAAATTTGGCACTCTGGGTACCTCCATGCCTCACCTGAGTGTTGGTCTTGCAAAGATCTTTAAAAGATTTTATTCAGATACCTGCTAAAATACTTCTGAAACACTATGTAAATCCTTGGATATTTATAAGTTAGCATTTAAAACTTTTTATTATTAATATGTTAAAACTGTTACTTCAATCTTTGAAATGTATCCAATGTAACCTACATTCCACAGTGATGTGATATCTACCATCATCCATTTTAAAAAATTGTAAACAAATTCTTCTTAAACAATGAAGAACTTGTATCTCCATTTCACTTTCCTGACAAAATTTTAAAACCAGTATATTGTATTTTTTTAAAAAAATAATTGAGATGGGGTTTTGCTATGTTGCCCAGGCTGGTCTGAGGTCATCCCTCTGTTTCAGCTTCCCGAGTAGCTGCCAGCAAGCCCAGTAGTATATTTTATTTTTCAGATGGGATCTGGTTATGTTGTGGAGGCTGGTCTCAAACTCCTGGCCTCAAGCGATCCTCCTGCCTCAGCCTGAGTAGCTGGGACTACAGGAGCTAAGTCACCATTCCCAGCTTCTTACATTCATTCTTTATTGAGCTTCTCTAGAAACATATGTAAATAAATTCAAATTCAACATTTAAAAATTTCTTGTGCTTATAAAATTTAAGTGTTATTTTCCAAGGACTGAGCTATCCAAATTATTATAAGTACACAAATCACCAAAACAACATAATTATATAATACATACATATATAAAATATATGCATATGTAAAATTTTACTGGATGAGTCAACTCTAATGTGTCAACTCAATGTGGTAGATGAAATTTTTTCCCCCCTCTCAATTATGAATCAAGGAATCAGCATCAATTCTATTCTTTTTATGCTTATGAATGTATGCCCTTGCCCTGAGAAATCTTAATCACATAAGTAAGTAGATGGGACTAGAGTAAGTTTTTCTTATGATGTCATTCAATTATTTTAGCACCTTCTGAGTCATTTGCTTAAAAAAAAATACATACTAATCTAATATTAAAAATTATTTTAATGATGCATATTTTTTATAATGGCTAATACCAATTTGTTGAAAGTAAAATATTAAAAACTAACTTGCAAAAGGATCTGATACCTAATTCAAAAGAAATTAATTTTATGTATAATCAGTACTAATATTTCAAAATATTCCTTTCTTAGGACATACAAATGGAGGGATAGCTTGGTATGAGGCACTAGAACCCAAAAGTGGCCTAAGGAGGGTGGCCATGCAGAAGGATAGCCTGGTATAGGTTGCTGAAGCCACAGCAGAGTGAAAGAGCTGTCCCCTGAGAGAGCCTAAGACTTGTGACACTTTAATAGCAATGAACACACCTAACTTCAGATCTCGTCCACTAAATATCATTATCCACTAGAAAAACCCAGGGCTTCGTGGAAAAATGGCTGATTCCAAGGCTACAGAAGGGAAGGCACGAAATGAGTCTGAAACATCCTCATGTGCCAAAAGGAAAGAAAGAATTTACTGTCAAAAGGACCCAGAGTCCAGCTCCTACTAGTGAAATCTAGGGTAATTTCAAAATCAAAATAAAGAATCACAGTAAATTAGAAACCACTTAACAAAATAGGAAACCATGATCTATACTGATATGATAAATCAATGTAAAAATTGAAAATTTGATGAGAAATAGGATCTTTACATAGTTTCAAAGTACTTCCAACAAAATTAAGAGAAAAAGGATAACTTTGCCTTTTTCTGTGGAGATGTCTGGCAGACACCAACTTACAACAAGTAATCAAACTAAACAAGACCCATGGCCAGGCTTAATGATTCATGCCCGTAGTCCCAGCTACCTGGGAAACTGAGGTGGACTGCTTGAGCCCAGAAGTTTGAGGTTACAGTGGGCTATGATTGTATCACTGGCACTCCAGCAGTGATAGGGCAAGGCCTCTCTCATTACAAACAAACAAAACACACCATGTACTCTAAGATAAGATGAGGTAAGAACAAAGCTTCACGGCTGCCAAAGATGCAAACCTGAATCTAATCATAAAGAAACATCAGATTAACACAAACTAAGGGACCTTCTACAAAATAACTGGCCTGGAATCTTCAAAAGTACAAGGTCATGGCTGGGCACTGTGGCTCATGCCTGTAATCCTAGCACTTTGGGAGACCAAGGACTGCTTGAGGCCAAGAGTTCAAGACCACCCTGAGCAACATAGAGAGACCTCACCCCCTACAAAAAACGAAAAAAAGAAAAGAATAATTAACCAGGTATAGTGGCTCTCGTCTGTGATTCCAGCTACTCAGGAGGCTGAGGCAGGAGGATTACCTGATACCAGGAATTCAAGAACAGGCTGGGTAACACAGCCAGATCCCATCTCTCAAAGTTTTTTTTTTTAATAATTAGCCAGGCATGGCGGCATGCACCTGTAGTTCCAGCTACTCATGAGGCTGAAGCAGAAGGATCATTTGAGCCCAGGAGTTGCTGGTGGCAATGAACTATGATTACGCCATTGCAATCCAGCCTGGGCAACAGAGTGAGACCCCATAAAACATTTACGGTCAATTCATGAAATTTGGCTGGGCGTGGTGGCTCACGCCTGTAATCCTAGCTCTCTGGGAGGCCGAGGTGGGTGGATTGTTTGAGCTCAGGAGTTCGAAACCAGCATTAGCAAGAGCGAGACCCCATCTCTACTAAAAATAGAAAGAAATTAATTGGACAACTAAAAATATATAGAAAAAATTAGCCGGGCATGGTGGCGCATGCCTGTAGTC
>CAUYSK010077756.1:0-37386 GCA_963575035.1 Avahi laniger | reverse complement strand
AGTGCTATTGCTGGATCGAATGGTATTTCTATTTTTAGTTCTCTGCGGTATCTCCAAATTCTTTTCCACAGAGGTTGCACTAATTTGCAGTCCCACCAGCAGTGTAAGAGTGTTCCTGTCTCTCCACATCCTCACCAGCATGTGTTGTTTTGGGATTTTTTGATAGAGGCCAATCTCGCTGGGGTTCGGTGATATCTCATTGTGGTTTTGATTTGCATTTCTCTAATGATTAGAGATGTTGAGCATTTTTTCATATGTTTGCTGGCCATTATTCTGTCTTCTTTTGAAAAGTTTCCATTCATTTCCTTTGCCCATTTGTTCATGGGGTTGTTTGATTTTTTCTTGTTGATTTTTTTATGTTCTAGATAGATTCTAGTTATCAGCCCTTTATCAGATGTGTAGAGAGCAAATATTTTCTCCCATTCTGTAGGCTGTGTATTTGCTCTAATGATAGTTTCCTTGGCTGTGCAAAACCTTTTTAATTTGATCAGATCCCATTTATTTATTTTTGTTGCTGCGGTGATTGCTTTGGGGGTCTTCTTCAAGAATTCCTTGTCCTAGGCCCATGTCCGAAAGAGTCTTCCCAACATCTTCTTTTAGAATTCTTAAGGTTTCATGCCTTAGGTTTAAGTCTGTTATCCATCTTGAACTGATCTTTGTGAGAGGCGAGAGGTGGGGATCCAGTTTCATTCTGATTTTGACTGGGATTGCATTGACTCTGTAGATAATTTGAGGATTGGTCATACTGAGTTTTCCATAATGAATTTGTCTTATCTCATGTATTTTAAAATGTTCTTTAATTCTCTCACTTAAGTGTCATTGTTATAAGTATAGGGGCTGGTTTTCCTCCCGTGACTGCAGATGAGAGGAGAAGAGTTCCATACTGCAGCACAGTTAGAAGAAAGGTTAGGCAAGGCAGCAGGAGCTCCCCCACCAACATTACCCATTGGAGGAGTGGCACCCCTGCAGGAACGCACCTGCTGTGGATCCCTGAACCCATCCCTAACTGGCTGACAGTAGCTCATGGGAAATGTAGCCTTGTCAAAACAACTATGGCTGGATTACGAATGCAGCAGCCAGGGATGTTAGTAAGTGGCAGAGCCAGGATTAATGCAAGCAACCAGGCCCAACATCAATTCTTTTCATTGCTACACTCCTTGATCTCCTAAGGCTGTCAGAGGGGTTAAAAATAATAGGAAGGTGTGAAGCACTGTGCACCTGGAGCACAGTATGCTCTCATGAACTGTCATCATGCACATCCTTGCACTGCTTTGTGGCAGGTTTAGTTGTAATATCAAGCAAAAATAACTTCAGCGCAGTTCACGTCGGCTTTTACACCATTACTCAAACCAGGACCAGAATTTGTCATCTGACCTGTCTCAAATCATTAAAAAAAATAACAATAATCATATAGCATTTGTACTTCTGAGACTGGCTTATTTCACTTAGCAAAATGTTTTCCATGTTCACCCATGTTGTTGCAAATGATAGGATTTCTTCGTTTTTAAGGCTAAATAATTGTATTAGTCCATTTTCTGTTGATGATAATAGAATATATGAAACTGGGTAATTTATAAAGGAAATGAATTTATTTCTTACAGTTAACAGAGACTGAGAAGTCTCAGGTCGAGGGGCTGCATCTGGTGAGGCCTTCTTGCTGGTGGGGCCTCTCTGCAGGGTCCCAAGGCAGCGCAGGGTGTCATGTGGTGGGGGACTGAGTGTGCTCACATGCTAGCTCAGGTCTCTCTTCCTCTTCTCATAAAGCCACCTACCTGTCCCCTCCCATGATAACCCATTGATCCATTAGTCCGTGAGTGGATTAATCCATTCATGAGAGCAGAGCCCTCATGACTCAATCACCTCTTTAAGCACCCACTTCTCAAAACTGCCACATTGGGGGTTAAGTGTCAATATGCATTTTGGAGGGGACATTCAAGCCACAGAAATAATATTCCATTATATGTGTAGACCACATTTTCTTTATCTATCAATGGATATTTGGGTTGTGTTCATATTTTGGCTATTGTGAATAATGCTGTAATGGACATGGGAGAGGAGATCCTGATTTCAATGCTTCTGGGTATATACCCAGAAGTAGAAATGCTGGATCATATGGCATTTCTATTTTTAACATTTTTGAGGAAACTCCATAGTGTTCTCCATGGTGGCTACAGCATTTTACATTCCCACCAATAGTGTTCAAGGTTTCAGATTTTTCCACATCCTCACCAACACTTATCTTTTGGGTTTTTTGGATTTTTTTGCTTGTTTGTCTTGTTTTGTTTTCTGATAATAGCTATCCTAACAGGTATGAGGTGGTAGCTCATTGTAGTTTTGCTTTGCTTTTCCCTGATGATTAGTGATGTTGAGCACCTGTTCATATACCTGGTGGCCATTTGTATGTGTTCTTTGGAGACATGCCTATTCAAGCCTTTTTCCCATTTTTTAATCAGGTTAGTTGGGGGGGGTGTTGTTTTGTTATTTTATTTGGTTTTTGCTATTGCATTTTGGGAATTTTTAAAATCTACTTTGAATATTAACTCCTTATCAGATAAATGGTTTGGAAATATTTTCTCCCATCCCATAGATTGTCATTTCACTCTTATGATTATTCCCTTTGCTGTACAGAAACTTTTAAGTGTGATGTAGTCCCACTTGTCTATATTTGCTTTTATTGCCTGTGCTTTTGGTGTCATATTTGAGAAATCATTGGCAAGACTAATGTCAAGAAGGCTTTCTACATATATGGGTATCTGGAACAGTCAAATCCTAAAGGCAGAGGATACAACAGTGGTTTCCAGGCCCTGAAGGGTGGGGGAGATAGGGATTTGTTCAGTAGGTGTGAAGTTTCAGTTATGCAAGATGATAAGCTCTAGAGCTGTCCTGTGTAACATAATGCCTATGTTAACAACATGGTATTGTGCACTAAAATATTGGTTAGCAGCGTAGAACTCCTGTTAAGCATTCTCACCCTCCAACCCCTCCCCCCCCACACACACATAAACATAGGAACAAAAGGAAACTTTTGGAGGTGATGGATATGTTTAGTACCTCGATTGTCTTGGTAGTATCACATGGGTGTATACATATGTGCAAACTCATCAAATTGTATACATTAAACATGCACAGGATTTTTTTAAAATTTTAGTTATACCTCAATAAAGCTGTTAAAAAAAAGAAAATAAAAAATTATAAATCAGCAATAACATTAAATTTGTTTTTCCAGCATCATCCTTTCTCGAAGAACTGAGACCCCCCCAAGTCCTCCACCACCCACTTCTCAACCATTAACTCTCCTAAGTAAATACTTGGCTGCAGACAAACTGGTTCCTGCTCTGTTCCCACAATGCCCCCCTGGGCTTATTTGGTTCACGCTATTCAACTGTCTGGAAACAGCCTCTCCCTGCCATTCCCTTCCCACTCCTCCCCAACCTCGGTACTTCAGTGTCCCAACCCCTCCAGGGAATCTTCCCTGGGCTGCCCAGCCCGCACAGAGCTCTCATTTCTCTGAACTCGAACATTGTCTCTATCAGTCACTTAGCAATTAATCATGCTGCACAAAAGCTATCCTACTGTGGCATTGAAACATAAAATTGATATTTTATTTTGAGTGTTTACATATTGTCTCCTAAACTAAACTGAAAGCTCATTCGCGAACCATGTCAATTGAAGAAATCTATTCAATTTATCAAAATTCTTCCTAAGCTTTTTAAGCCACAACAAAATTTACAAAAACAAATTAGACTTTCTTTTCATTTAAGGAAAAATCCAGAAAGAGCCCTGGATTAGAATGCCAAGGATGAGAATTCAAGTTTAAATTCTGCCACTCTCAAACCATCTGACCTTGGATAAGTTACTTAGCCCCATGAACTATTTGTCAAAGGGAACCACTCTTCCACAAGATTTTGTTTTTTGAGAAGGGGTGAGAGAATTCCAAGCAGAGGGAACAGAGTATGAAAGATCTTTGGAGAAAAAAGAGCTTGAAATGTTCAGGGAAATGAAAGGAAATCAGACTGCTTATACTAATTGAGTATTTAGTATGAACTAACATTTCTTAGCATTTTGCATGTATTATCTCACTTCCATCATCATCATAACTCTAAAATAATTAACCTTACAGTTGGGTAAATTGAGATTAGGAGAAGTGAAGTCATTTGGCTGCACAGCTAGTGCATGCCAGAGCTGGGATTTCAACTCAGGAAACGTGTTCCAGGCCTGACCTCTTCCATCGCCTTCATTATCACACCTCCTGCAGAGAAGGCTGGACCGAATCCAGCAAAGCAACGGAGACCTGGCCAGTGGGTGTAGATGTTCTATTAAGCATAATAGAAAGTACTTATTATGTGTAATAAAACTACTCAACGGTTTTAAGCAGGGAAGAGCACAATAATTTTATGCAGTAAGAAGGTCACTCTTTAACAATAGATTTTATCAGAGTACAACCTTCATACAAAAAAGTGAACAATATCCAGTTTGATGAACTATTTCAGATGAAACACACTTGTGTTAGTAACACCCAAATAAACAAATCATAAGCAGAATGTAAAGACGCCTCATACTCCCTTCCAAATGCTACCCATCTCCTGAGAGGACTCACGTTGCTAACTGCAAACACCATAGATTAGGTTTGCAGATTTTATAGCTTTATGCACATGAAATCATATAGCATGTTATCTTTTATGTTTGGCTTTTTTTCCTCAAAGTTGTTTGTGCAATTCACCCATGAGGTTGTCTATAATTATAGCTCATCCATCCTCATTGTTAGTATATAATCTATTCAATTGATCACACTATCTTGTTTATTCATTCTACTACAGATGGCCATTTGGGTTGTAAATGTCCAGTTTTGGGCTACTGTGAAAATTGCAGTTCTGAATATGTCTGTTCTTATTATGGACACATACAAACACACACAATTCTTTCAGGAATACACATTAAACCAGAACAGCTGAGTCACAGAGCATACCAATGTGAACATGCCATTTACTGTCATCTGCTGAGTTCTGAGAGGGTGATCACTTTAGGTGCTTGGACCCCATCTCATTTCTCCCCGTGTCCTCAGTGCTGGGGGAGAGACGGCATGGAAGGAGCACTGTTGGAGTGGGTGGGCAAGCAGACCACTGAGTGATCCGCCTGGTCCCACAAACATCCCTGAGATAAGTCTCCTAATGTTTCCCTCTTACAGAGGAGGACACAGAAGCTCAGAGAGACCAAATGTCTTGCAGAACCACATAAACACACATCTGTCCAAATCCAAATACCAAACTTGATTTTGAATCATAGTTAGATGGGTAAGATACGTAAAAATATTTGACCAAAAACACTGTTTAAAATGTTATTCTAAAGGAAATACAGGTGTAATGCACCTTCCCCACGTATGTATATACATACGTACACACAAGGTAACACCATTCCTTATATACAAGACATAAATACATGTCTGTTTAGATGTAATATGCACGTACGTGTGTGTACTTATACTGACAAGTCTGTGATTGGTGTCACCATTTTAACAGCGAGAACAGTGGTTTTCGGAGAAGGTAAATGTGTCACGTGTTAATCCAGCCTCTAGGGGGACAGAGTTGCCATTTGTCTCATGCTGAAGACAGGTCTGCCGCACTGTGACCGCTACGGCTATTCCCACGTATTTGCAGAGTGTTCCTGCAAGCTATGCTGCACAAGGATGAGGTATGACCGTATGTAGTTTATACTCGAAGTAAGTATGTTCTATCGGATTTCATTACACATGTGTGTAGAGGTAGCATGCTGCCATCTGTATGTAAGGTCCATGTTTCTATACCTGTTTAATGCAAAGGGATCTAAATGACATACACATATACATGTAGGAAGATAATTTTTTCTGGCTTAAGAGTAGAATTGCTTTTATCCTCTTTTAATGTGCTTTTTCCTTGCTTACCTGGCATGACATTAATCATGGCAAGTTTAAAATGACTTTAAATTCAATTTTCTTTCCTCTTGAATGTCAGCCACATAGCCCTGTTTACAGGGAGCATTAAACGAAAGCGGAGAAAAAGAAAAAAAGGTTCAATCAATTTTCCTTCTTGCTAATTGGGGATTTATTACTGGCTGGTTTGCTCACAATGGCAGGGAGCAGATATGTCCTTCAGTTCCCGGGGCCTCCGGGTGCTAATTGGAATGCATGTGGCGTTGCCAGGTTACTCTCCCCAGCCACCTCACAAGGGAGCAGAGGGATGAAGACGATAGGATGAAGATGATGTAATGCATGCGTTCATTGCTCTCTCTGCAGGCTGGGAGCAGCTTTCTGGAGGCTGGGGGGCTTATCCTCTAGCATGCTGAGCTTGAGCAGAAGGGGGTTATGTCCCCATGGTGTTGTGCGTCGTCATTCAGTCACTGACTCGCATACTCATAGTTTGATAAACATTAACTGACTTCCTTCTAAGCATGAGGCCTGTGCTGGGCCCTGTGGGGTTCGGGCACCTCCAGCCTCAAGGAGCCAAAAGTGTAAGGAGAGACACAGGCCATGAACAGATAAGGACCTTACAGACTCATGCAAGTTCCACTGCAGGTGAGGACTCAAGGGGACAAAACAATCATCCTGGGATTTGGAGGAGGTCATGTGGCCAAATTTTGAAGGGTGAATAGGAGTTCAGAGAGTAAAGAAGAGGACGTCCTGGAAGCCCAGAGATGCTACTCTGAGGGAGAGCAAGTGGCTGATGAGAGTGGAGTATGGCTGAGGGAACCTGGGTGGCCATCGGCATCCCTGTCCCTCTACGTGGTCTTTGGTCCCCAAGGAGAGCGTCCTTGACACTGTTCAGCATCCATGGCAGACAGTGCCCTCAGGGTCTTGGGAGAGCAGAGAGTCATCTCTGGCACTCAGAGGAGAACTGACGTTGCCTGGGGGCTGTTTTAGGAGGGAAGAGTGGTGTAGCCAAGTGTTTGAAGAAAAAGAAACAGTCACGAAGTCAAGAGATGAATGCCAGGAAGGGAGAGAAGGGGAGAGAAAGAGCCAACCCTGCCTGTGTGGAGTGCCGAGACCTGGCCCCTGGGTGACCTAGAGAGGCTGGGTGGGTGTCAGCGATAGTGCACTTGCGGCCACTCTGGAGATGCATGGCTCAGTGCTAGCTTACTAACAACTGGGATAAAGACTGGCCAGGCAAATTGTTAAAAGATAAACTTAGACACATTAAAATTTTAATGAGTTTATTTGAGTATTCAGTGACCCATGAACCAGGCAGCACCAGACACGAAGGGTTTGGTGCTCCACCTTGGGGGTGAGATGCGGCTGCTTCTGTAAGGTGCTCATGGAGCAAGACAGAGAAAATCTACCCAAAAGAACAAAAGACATTCAATAAAAGAGACATCTGCACTAGAATGTTTATAACAGCACAATTCACAATTACAAAGAAGTGGAAACAACCCAAGTGCCTATCAATACATAAGTGGATCAATAAGATGTGGTATACGTATACCATGGAATTCTACTCAGCCACAAAAGACAATGTTTATGTATCACCTCTTGTATTCTCCTGGATGGAGCTATAGCCCATTCTATGAAGTGAAGTATTATAAGAATGGAAAAACAAGCACCACATGTACTCACCATCAAATTGGTATTAACTGATCAACACTTAAGTGTACATACAGTAGTAACATTCATTGGGTGTCAGGCAGTGGGAGCGGGCAGGAGGGGATGGGCATATACACACCTAATGGGTGTGTTGTGCACCGTCTGGGGGATGGACATGCTTGAAGCTCTGACTCAGATGGAGCAAGGGCAATATACGTAATCTAAACATTTGTAACCCCGTAATATGCTGAAATAAAAAAAAATTTAAAAAAAGAAAATATTTGATCAGTTAAAGTGGAAAGACCCTAGTTAGAGGTTAGTTGGCAGTCACCAGTTGGTTAAGTTTCATTTTGCTGTTTACATAGAGTTGGGTGTCAGTTTGCTTATGTAGGAACACAAGCCACTGGAGAGGTCTCAGCCCTGTGGCCTTCAATTCATTATTTTAGCAGCATTGCACGTACAGTTTATAAAATTGGTTCCCACTCACAGCCCCATCTGAACCTCTCAACAGCCCCCGGACATGGTCTGGTATCTGCATTATGCTGATGAGAACACAAAGGTTGTGCCTCTGGTCCATCAAGACCTGCCTTCCCGAAGCTCTGCACTCAGCTCCCCTCCAATTATCCAGCAGCGCTGGAAGCTGCAAGAATAACTTGCTGGATGCCTTGGTAACCCCCTCCTGTCTGTGCTCCTGACCTCAACCCCTTGTGGTGGTGAGGGAAAACTTCCCCTTTGCCCCCAAAATTCTCTGAAAGATCAACTCACAATAAGGTAGATTAATAAGAGAAAGATTTATTTACAGTGTGCACAGGGAGAATCTCAGAGCGATTACCCAATATCCCAGTGGGGTCCAGAAATTTATATACCGTCATTTTAGAGGGGATGGGGAGATGAGGAATATAGGTACTTCTGTTTAGGGGCAATAAATGGTTACTAGGTAGGATGAATAGATGCTTGGGAGAATGAATGGTTGGGGAAAACAGATTGACTTGTAAATGATTCTCTTTGAAAATTAAATTAACATGGTATTATAGACAGGTATTATATCTAAAATGATTTGGGCCAGGTCTGATTGCATCTTGATCTTCTTTCCTGCAATATATTGAGATAACAGGGAGAGGAAGGAAAGACAATTGTTCTTTTTGATGAGTCTGTCTGGTTTTATGCAGATAGAGGGAAAACCCCTTCCAATGCCTGTTGATCTCTAAGGGCCTTTAATTCAAAATACTCTTTATGCCAAGGAGTTGCATTTTGGGGTGAAATTTCCTGAGCTCCTTTCACCCTGCATGGTCCGACTCTGCCTCCTTCTCCTCTTCTTCCTGATGGATTTGTCTCCTCTCTGTTGTAGTCTGAACACTCTGACCTGTTTTCTTGCCTCGGGGTCTTTCTGCCTCGGGGTCTAAGTGTCTACCATTCCCGCTGCCTGGACCAATCAATGATCCACCCCCTTCTCTCCCAGCTCACTCCCACACGGAGCCCAGGTCTTCTGAAGCTGAGTCATCACTCTACCTAAAGTGGCCCCAACCACAGTCTTCATCTTTATAATTTAAGTAAAATTCAGAAACTATGCATTTATTGACGTGATTTTTGTTTAAGGTCTCCTACCCTTAGTCTTAGGGCTATAGGCATACTCTTGCTCTCTCTTAGTATGTAGCACAAAGTTTGGCTCAGAGTAACTGATCAAAAAATATTTTAAATGAAAATATACATTTAAGAAGATTACAAAGAATTAGAGTACAGTTAAGACTTGAAAAAAGCTTCTGGCTCCAACCATGTGCCTTTGTGATAACATTGCACTACCTTTGTGTGGCCTTGAGCAAATCACTCCGCTCGCTCTGGTGTAAATCTACCCACCTGTAAGAGGAAGGCTCTGCATGAAGTGCCACCTGGTCTTCCCGCACCGCCCCCCCCCCCCCCGCCCCAGGCACCCAACAGTCTGTGAAAGGCAGCCCCCTGGTGGTCCACTACTGACAGCAGCACCGACAGTACATAAGCCACAAAGTCAAGATTAATGGGCCACACAGGAAAGATGATTTCCCACCAAATAAGCCAATACCATGGCTTATTTGACAATCAGCTATCAGCCTGTTGGCCAGAGTCCTTAATGCCATCATTTTCTGCAGGTGTCTCTGGTTAGGGAAGCTCATCTCTTTGTTCTTAAATGGATCCTAGAAGTCAAAGCTGAAAAGAATCTCAGCCATGGGATCATCTAGTTCAGATACACACAACAGGTGGCACTCATACCACCGCTCCCATGCTGCACTCTGACAGACATGACTAATAGATCACAGCACTCTTTCAACATACACCACTGCAGGCAGCCATTAGCAATCAATCTGAGTTAACCTGCTGGGTGACAGCTGAATTATTAGGGTGCCTAGCAGGAAACACATGTCCCTCATAGCTGGAATTTTTGAAGAGACTGTGAATAAAAACACTCTTTACAGAAGGGCCCTAACCTTGTGATCAGGGATAAGAGAACCAACAGAATTCCAAGTCACCAGGGGCTAGCAGCAATGGGGTTGGGGTGCAGGACATGTCTACACCTAAAGAAGAAGAGAGGGGAGGAATCAGCCTTAAGAGTTGGGTTTAAAGCTGGAGTCATAGAGAGGGGCCACCTGACATGCTAACACAGGGCAGGAGCAGAGGAAAAAACCCCTAACTTATCTCTCCTCTGCCCTCTAGCCTGTGGCCAGCCTAGAAGCCAGGAGACAGCGGACAGTGGGTGACACATTTCCCTGGACTCAGTCAGGTCCCTAGGACATGGGGCAGGACAGAGGAAGTCTGAGCATGGAGTCTCCTGAACACAGCATGGGGCAAAGCTCTGGGTTTGGGAGTCTGTCTCAGGTCAGGTACCTAAATGCAGAGCCTGAGGCAGGGATTTGAAATCACAGGATTTCTTGAGGGTATGACACTCAGGAAAAATCTGGGAGAGTGAGGGAAACAGGACAGAAGTGAGGGAGAGCTGAGCAGGACCCACAGTTGGGGGCAGTCTTGGCAGAGCTCAGGCAAGAGCTCCCCCTCAGGTAAGGGCTGGCTGGGTGTGCTCCCTCACCAGCCACGCCAAGCTGCAGGCTGTCCCTGGGGAGGGCACCCACTCTCTGGCAAGGACACCTCTCAGGAGAAGGAGTCACCAGGAGCCCTCTGCAGACAACACTCACAGCAGGTGGGGGAGAGGTGTAGACCCCACCAAGCACCAGTCCCACCCATCACAGGGCAGACACCAGGGTCTCATCCAATCTCAGCTGCTTATTAGGGGACTGACTACAGGCAAATGTTTAACTTCTCTGAGTCTCAGTGAGGCCGTCTATAAAATAATCTTCAGTATCAGTGTGAGGAGTAGGTTAATTACAGCATGTAGAGCCCCTGGAACAGTGTAGGCTGCACCTCCTTCTTTTCTCCCCAGCCAATGCTTTTTCATCTCTAGCAGCCCAAAATATAGGATCACAGAGACTTGACTCTCCAAGGGACAGGGGCAGGGGTGAGGGATTGGGAGGGCAGGGGCAGCAGTAGGTTGCTCTTTCAGCAGGCAGCAGAGCTCAGGGCCTGGCCCCAGGACTCACTCCAGCCCCTTAGAGGAACGGGGCTGTGAGAAGCAAAGGCTGGGCCCCAGTGGGCGGATGGTGAAAATCCAGGAGTGAGGCTGAGGCATTCTTCCAGAAATAAGACAGGATTATGAGAACTGAATCATTGGATCAGCTTGAACTGATGCCAAGTGTCCCTGGATACCCTTACAAAATCTTCCCCGAGTAAGAAGATGCTGTTACTGCAGCATTTAGCAAGGTACCTTGCAAATAGAAGCCATTGAATAAATGGCATTAACAATCACATGAAAATTACAGCAAGTGGCATCAAAGCGGCTCCAGCTAATTGCTGGGGGAGAGGTGTTGCCGCAAGGGCTCCATGAGAGCTATGAGCTGAATCATGTCCCTCCAAAATTCATATGTTGAAGCCCTAACATGTTAAGGTTAGAGGAGGTTCTAAGGGTGGGGCCCTAATCCGACAGGACTGTGGCCTCCTAAGAACAAAAAGAGAGGAGAGAGAGATCTGTCTCCTTCTGCCAGATGAGGACAGGAAGGCAGCCGTTTGCAAGCCAAGAGAACCCACAGCAGAGCCTGGTGCATGCCAGCACCCTGATCTCAGGCCTCTGGCCTCCAGAACTATGAGAAATGAATACGAGTTGTTGAAGCCCCCATCTGTGGCACCCAAGCTGAGGACGTCAGTGAGTAAGGCAGGTGAGAGCTGTCTTCACCCTCATGGTGCAGAGGCCAGAGTGGTTCCCACTCATCTCTGCGGCAGGGCTGGGGACAGGAGGAAGGAGGGGAGCCCTTGCCTCTGGGAGCAGGGAAGGAGTTGTGGCGGAAGGGATATTGATGTTGGCCCTGAAGACCACGGGCTTGAGACGGAGGTAGGAAGCCTTCCTGCAGAAAGAAACCTGTTACAGGTTGGAGCAGGGGAGTTTTCACCCACTGCTGTTCTTTCACGACTGACTCATCTTCCATTCATTCATTGATTCAGAAGATATTTATTGATATCAGCTGTTTGCCAACCCCACTCCCCCCCCCCCACCCCACAAGAGGCAGAGGAAACTGAAGTAGCAAGAGTCAGTCAGTCAAGGGTATCATGGGTTCTAACTTCAGGGGGAAGAAGATTGGAGTGCAAGGACGTGGCCATTCCTTGGTGAGAGAGAGATCACAGGACATATGCTGCCTATGACATATTCCTTGTCATCTCATGTGCTTGCCTTCATACTCCTGCATCTTGATTTCAGAATCTAAGGTTCTCATCCATCATCACCTTGAATGTGTTCAAAATGCTCCTCCAGACGGTCTCTGGCAGGTGGGGTGTTCTGGGTGAGCTCCTCCCTACCATGTTTATGTCCGCGGAGCACTCAGTATGCAATGGGAGAGAGCAGTGGCCAAAGTAATGATGCAGCGCAGGATCGTGAGAATAGGAGACCTTTGCAGAGGGCACAGGTGAAGGGAGGAGGGCCAGCTATCCTCCATGGCCACTGCACTCACAGCTACCCTGGGCACAGGGCTGGGAAAGTGTCCTGGGCAGGGCATATCTTAGTTTCGACATGAGCAGTGGTTTCCATGCTTGAGTGAGGAAACAAAACAATGGTATTGGGGGCAGCCCCCCTGCATTTGGAGAATCAGTGGCAAGAGGGGCCAAGCTGGGGAGGGGTGAGGGCCAGATTGGAGGGGGTCCACATAGAAGTATGGACTTTATACTGGTTAAACAAGAAACCCAAGAAAAGATTCACAGGTCAGATTGCATTTTTGAAAGATCGCTTTCCAGCACTGGAGATGGAGGCAGGTGGCCAGAGTACACTCGCAAGCCTCCCGGTGAAAACACGGTCAGCTCCCTGACCTGCTCATCTTGCCTTTCCCACACCTGAAAGTCCAGCGAAATCCCCACTTCCCCACACAGCTTTTCTTCCCACCGGCTGCTTGTCCAACTGGACATGGGAAGTTTGATTCATTTTCTCCAAAATCAGCCAGTAATGGGGGCCAAAATTGAAGGCAAGAGTTCAAACTTGTGCTGTAGACCCTCACAGGAGAACTGGTGGGCTTGAATGTGGGCAAAGTTTTTGCTGAAAATGAGTCTTTTACAGGGCCTCTGCATGGGTTGGGAGAGCTCAGAAACAAAGCAATTAGGTATGGACTTCTCTGACTTAACAAGTCCAAGCAACTCTTACTTCTCAAACTCTGTTAACCTTGCTTCTCCACCAATATCCCCAGCCCAGTAAATGGCGCTCACTCTACTGGAAAACTCAGGAGATGCACTTGATTCAAAACACAACCCAAATCACCACCTGCTCACTGCCTCTACCCTTCAATCTCACCCAATCCATCTATCACTTGTGCTCCAGCTTCCACACTTGCCCTCAAGAGCAAGCCCATGACCTTTCATGACCTCTGAGAGCATGTTCCTGATTGCAATTGCATCTTGTCCTCTGCAGGTATCTGTTCCTTCAACACACACACATGCACACAAATGTGCACGCACACACACATGTGCATATGCACACATGCATGCAGGCACTACTGTAACCAGCCCTGCAAAATGACCCCCTCCCTATTTTTTGCTCCCTCAGACTTTACCAGCCTAAGCCTAACAAGCAGATTAACTCATCTCTCCACAGGACTCACCATCCATCAGCAACAGCTGAGTCTTGAATCAGACCAGCTGAACACCCTGTGACTCCAAACCCCTCGCAGCCTGACTGCCTATAAAAGTCTTTCCCGTAGCCACTCGGGGAGACAGAATTGAGACTATTTCTCTGGTTTGATGTTTTTCATGTTAAAATTCCTTTCTTCCTTGTCAATCCTTGTTGTCTAAATAACTGTCTAAGTAATTGGTTCTTTGCTTGGCAAGTGACAGGACCTAGGCTAGAGCCCTCTCTGCGATCAGTGATGCCGTGTCTGGTCAATACATGACTGATTTCACTTCTCTATGCCAAACGCGCTTTTTCATCTCATGTCTCTGTTCCTTTGCAATTGCTCTCCCCTCTACTCAGAAAGCCTTTACCTCCACCCAGCATGCCTGACAAACTCCTATAAATCCTCTGAGCTCTATCAGGTGGAGTTTCTTCTTTGACAGCTTCTCTGACATCTTATCCCCTCTTGAGTTACATGGTTTATACGTGATATACACGTGTCCATGTCTACCTTCCCAACACTACACTGTGAGCTCCTTGAAATCAGTGGGCTTGGCTCTTCCACATATCCCAGGGCCTAGAGCCTCACAGGTGCTTATGGAATATTGCTGACATGAGATAAATCATCCAGGACCAGCCACAGTCCAAACCCTCTCTTGGAAAAATTAATCCGACCCCTAGGAAAGAGAAGATGAATGGTGAAGGGACTTCTCCAAATTCTCACTGCAAGGTCACAGTAAACAGTCTCTAGCTGAGAACCCGGAGGTGGACTCTAGCCCAGGGCTTGTTTCTAGAATTCGAGCTTCCCAGAGATCTGTGGGTGTTGAACAGGACCTTAAAGGCCAGCTGCAGTGGGGACAAGAGTGTGAATGTAAATAATGGAAAATTATTCATCAGCTAAGTGACTATTTGTGATTGAAGCTGTCCGAGGAACAGAGAGCACCCCCCAGGCAGTCATAAAGAAGGGCCGGCTCCGTTGAGCTCTTAAATCTCTCATTTCCACTCTGCGTGTCTTTGCCTCATCTCCTGGAAAGAGAGATAATTAAAAATGCTTTGTTTTCTTTTGTCACCAGCCCTTAAAGACTTGGTATGTTTGGGGATGAGTATGAAGTGTGCATTTGGAGGACTGCTTCCACTTTTTTTGTATCCTTCAAATCCCTATACAGTTAATTAAAAGCAAGGGCATCATCTCGCTGCAACATGGCACAATCCCGTCTCCACAATCCGTCATCCTAATTAGCAAGGAGAGGAGGGATTTGTGTTCCTTCAGTTTATATGTTCTGGGGCTAGCAAAATTCACAAGAGATGGACCTGGCTATATCCAGAATGGAAATCTGCTTAGAAGATTGTGAATTCTGAAATATGATCATTTAGCTCCAGGTGCCCTGCATTATTTCAACTGATAAATAATAGAACAATAGCAATAATTATGACAGTAATACTAATAGAAGATACCATATTTAGTGCCTAACAAAAGCCTTGCCAGTATTTCCACAGTGTGTTACAAGAACACTAGTTCTGCAAAATGCTCCTTGACACTCACTGTAGGTCCACAAGGCACACATGGCTCACTGCAGACGCCTCTTGGAAGCTTATGATATCCAGTAGACTATGAGAAACTCTGAGAAATTCTGCAGCTTAAAACAAAAGTAATTTAGGTTTAGACTTATTCAAGATGGAATTCATTTGTGGCATATTTAATATAACTTCTATTCAATAGTACCTTTAATTGTAAAAACACCTGACTAGGTAGCTTCCATGTTACAAATAAGAAAAATGAGGACTACAGTGATTGGTCTAAGGTCTATGAGTAAATCCTTGGAAATTGAACCCTCATTTTAAAGTCTATGCTCCCCAGTCCACACTGTCCCATGCTAGCAGCATGGCCCAGGTTTGCACCTGCATAGACAATTCAAGTTCACTCCTCACCCGCACTGTTTAAAGGCCAGCAAAGCCAGCAACACCAGGTGGGGAAGGGAGCAGGAAAAGAAAAGAAAATAAGTACTTACAGTATCCATGGGCACCAGACACTGTGCTCAGAAAATGCAGAGATGCAAATATCCTAGTCCCTGTCTTAGAGAGCTCTCCACCTAGGAAGAGAAAGAGATGAATGACCAGCTTGTTATGAAAGCAAAGGCTTTGGAGACACACAGCCCTGAATCTCGTTAGATGCCAATGATGTGCCAGGCAGTGTTCTGAGCACAAGCATTCCCTAGCAGTGGAACTTTGGGCAAGTACTTCTTTGGGCAGGTCCCTTCCTGTATGAAGTTACCACTCACTATGTAGGGTTTTAATAGGAACTAGCAAATCTCAATGTTCTAATGCAGTATGGGTGCTCCCACCTAATAGGGCATTTAAGGAATCTGGTGAGGAAATCAGCTCTGGTGAGAGGCTCTAAGAAGACACAGCAGAGGAGGAAACATTGGGCCCAGGTTCTGGAGGACAAGTTCAACCACAGAGACAAAAGGAAGGGACAACCTGGCCTCGGTCTAGGAGTAGGAACAGTGTTAGCCAGACAAGATCTGTCTCTCAGCTCTGTCTCGTATGCTGAATTCAGCCAGGCAGGATGGGCCCAGGAAGCTTCAGCTCACACACCCCATTCACTCAGTAAACCCAGCAGAAGAACATGCATTTCCAGGACCAGTTCCAGCAAATGTTATCAGCTGTGGACCCTCCTTTGTAGTAGCTACAGGAGAACTGCAGGAGAACCACCTGCTTCCCCCAGGAACCACAAAACTTGTTTTGAGATCCATGAAATTTGATCACTCTGTTTCCTTTCTTATTTCATATTCTAGAATCCTCGAATCTGCTGTGCCTGGTATGAAACCTAACTCTATAGGACACATTACTCTATAGATCCTACACGAGTTTATTTTTTAAAAGACTAATAAGAAATTCCAGTGATTTGGGCCAAATCTGGTGGGTGGAGTGGATCGCGTTGCTGGGAAGCTCCTGAAAATGCACTTATTTTTCTTTTGGACTTTTAGGACAATTGGAAAAGTATCATCAACTCTTGTGCAAAGAGTAAGGTTTTGAAAAATGAGTGTATAGTTCTGCATATCTGGAAATAAGGAATTTGGTGTAGGGATGGAAGACATTGACTCTTCCCTCATTTGCCTGTCTGGAACTCACTGCAGTTCGATTTCTTTCTGGTATAGGACATCCGTAAGTCAGTGACTCGGCCTGTTGGTGGAAAAATCTTCTTCCTGTCTGAGCTGGCAACCTGAGTTCTTAGTCTTGACACTTTTTACATGGCTGCCTATAATCCAAACCATCCTTCAGCCTAACTCTGTTCACTAGTCCTGATTCATTATGTTTGACCTCGCACAGATGCCCCATTTATCTGGAATAACTATTCACTAACACTCTAAATGTAATTGTTGGCCATTTTGAGCATTTCTCCAGATATTGCCTCAAATGTCATTTTAAAAATAAAATGAGATGAATGAATCCCAATCCAAGCTTCCATTTGGTATCTGAGAAGGCTATTGGAATAAACTTACAAAGTAAATAGTAATTTATAAAATGAGCAATACGTTGTCAGAATTATGTAAAATAGTGTCCCCAAAGTTTGGAAAAACAAATGCAGTTTCAGAAGTTTCCCACAGAATTAACTCATTCTGCCCACCTGATTTGTTCTAATTCACCAGGATTTCTTTTCACTCCTTGAGGAAAAGAAAATTCATGTAAGAGAGCTATAGAATAAGTGGAATTCCTTTATTTATTCACCCATCCAGCATTTTTCAAGTGTCTATTAAAAGCCAGGTCTAGGACTAGGCATAAAAGATTCAAAGATTCTGGGCTATCAAATAATAAAAGGAACTGAGAGACTGAGCCCCATAGATCCCTAGGGAGTTCTCCAGGAATTCTTTGCAGGACAAGGAAGAAGCTGTGCAGCAGGTGGCTGTTGTTACAATCCTCTCTGAGGTTGCTGAGTGGACGGGATGTGAAAGCTGGAGCTTTCTGTTGATCATCTTGCCATTACATGAGAAGAGCCTGCCTTAATGAAACCAGCACAGGAAAAAACAGAACAGAGACACAGACAGATGTCTCATCCAGGAGACATTGTTTCTGCTCCTAGATTTAGCCATGTCTGAAGTAATCTCCCCTGGATGTTCCAATTATACACATTACTGCATTTGGACACCTCTTGTGTCCCATTTCAAGGTGCATGGCCTCACAGGTTGTTCTACACAAGGCCATGGCAACCAGTTCTTCACAGGTCCCCACCATCTGCATTCCCATGTGGCCTGACAGCACATAAGGCCATATGTGGTGTATATAACCTCTGGCTTCTGGCCCCAGGGATTCTCCGATTCAGTGAATGAGGTAAGAACAGTAAATATTTCATATTCATGCATTCAAAATCCAGAACTCTGGGAGAGTTAGCATAACTTTGGGGAAATCCTTGACATATGGAGCATGGAAGCCAATGGATAGGTGCCTGCCATACTCATTCCTCAGGCAGACTGCACTGAGGCGTGTCCCACAAGGGTGGTCAACAGCTCAGGAGTCCAGTCAACTTTCCTGGCAGCCCTCTATAAGCCCTCCTCCCTTTCCCACTGTCCCTCACTCACACACAATATGACCAAAACCCCAAATGAGACATCTCATGTCATCTTTTGTTTCTGATTCAGTTTTTTATGGAAGTGAGGTGAAGGCACTTCTGACAAAGAGTGGATTTAAAAACAGACCCTCAGGATAGATTTTCAATCTGGATAACTCACCACTCAGATGGCAGCAAGACCCCACGGCTGCTGGTAAGTGAGGTGCTGAAAACCACCCCCCAGCACACAGCACAATCACAAGGGTGTTCGTGTATGGTTTATTGGGATGAGATACAGATTCAGGGAGAAGCCTTGGAGTGTGTAGCAGCTATGATATTTACATAGTACAGAGGTAGCAGCAACTGTAGTGTATGTGGAGTGGACTGGCTTTTGTTAACTGCTTTGGAAGCTTCGAAAAGAAAATGACAGACTTGGGTTAGCCACACATGAGTTCAAGACTCTAGGATACAATTTAAGAAGATTCTCATTTCAACAGCTGCAACACATAGTGTGCTAAAAATCAGGCGAGGTCTAATGGTAAGACTAGCAGTAGCTACAAAGGAGATTGAATGCACAACTTCAATTTGTCTCCCATGTCAAAGTTAGGATTCATGTAGGAAGAGAAAGTAGGACCAGAAATAGGACAGCTCAGGATGAGCCTACTAAATTTAGACCCCCTATTTTCCTGAATCCTCTCAGCCTACAGAAGTCCTGGCCACTGGCTACAGGAGAGGAACTCCCCTGTGCATGGACCCTGAAAAATCTCAATCAAGGGGCTACCTTACAAGATATCATTTGCAAGGGACTCTTTTCCCTGTCAAGATATCCACCCATATCTCCTCACTGCCTCCAGGAAAATAAAAGGTTATATTTTAGGATGGGTTATGTGGGGAAATAAAGCCCTTCCTCTAGGAGGAAATAGCTTACACACAGAAGTAATCACAAGATCAACTTAAAATGTGGCAGTGGGAGTGAGGAGTTGGTTATGTGGCAATATGTGGGAGTGGACAGTGTGAGTGGTAGAATGTAAGGTTTGAAGGGGGACTATACTAGCATGGGCGACAGGCATGCCCCTGTGAATTGGGATTCATTGTTTTGACAAACATTCCTGGAGCTAATCCTAATATCGTTCTTGGGTTGCTTCTTGAAACTTGGATGTGACAATGATGACCTAGAATTGAAAAAAATGAGATGCCAGGGTTGATTCGAAATAGTGTTAAGGAGAGGGTCAGAAGCCTAAGGGAGTTGGGAATGTTCAAATTAATTAAATGTAAAACTAGAAAATGTACCACCTATGTTCACCAGATGGACCCCAAAAGCAGCTGCTTCACTGAGGCAATAAGAAATGCACTGATGACAGGTGATGCTGGTTGACCTCTGTAGGCTACAGTGACATGGGAGATGCTGCCATGGAACCAGCCTCCTTGCTATCATGGGGATGATGAAATGTCACTATGGCAGCAGTCAAGAGACAGAGGCAAGGTAATGAGCAGCAAAGCCATAGAGGTCATCAGAATTCCTTTATCTGCAGGGGGCTTTAATAATGATTAATAAATCACAGTGCTCCTACCAGCAAGATAAATAGGCAGCCACCTAAACTATTTCTACATTTTTATCATAAGAAAATAAAATAAGGGCTAATGACAGTGCCACTCAACTTGTACGATAACAAAATGTGGGAGCTGATTGCAGAAGGCCTATATCCTCCAACGTAATGGAAAGTTGCAATTGGAGTACCTCACCCAATTATCAGGTCCGATCACAGACACAGAACTCATTGATTGATAAACAGGCTGGATACCCTTGAAGAAGCACTCTGCAAAACCACTAATCTGTTGATAATATTCTCCCAATCATTCCCTCAAAGAGAACTGCAGCAACTTATCAAGATGTCTGTGAGTGGTGGAAGAGGCACAGCCTGCACTATCTGAGGATTGTTTGGTATGAAGTTTGAGCTAACATTAATACCAGGGAACTCAAAATGCCATTGTGGTCCTTTGGCTACAGTGCTGGCTTATTGAGACCAGGTGATAAATGGGGCTCTCGCCCAAGTCCTGTCACAGTCCAATGCACCTGTGGCTCCGAACTGTGGTTAATCCCAGGTTCCCAAGGGCATAATTGAGATGCATCTAGCTTAGCATCTGGCTTTCCCTGATGTGTGGAATGAGATGTATTACAGTAGTAATGAACACATGGAAGTCCAAGAAGATGTCTGCCAGCCTGGCCAGCGTTGTAAATCAGAAGCAAAACTGCACACCTGGAGGAATGGCAGAAATAAGCACCACCATCAAAAGTGGAAAGATTTAGGGATCAGTGACCCCACCAAATCATCACTCAAGTTACCTGTCTGGTTCCTGAAAACTCCAGATGGATCTTTGCTGATTATGGTGGACTTCAGTAAATTTAAACAGATGCTATTCCTAATCACAACTGCCATAGAATTAATAGAAGTGATTTCTTTAGTAGAACAAATAATTGGATTCTGGTTCTTGTTTTGAGACTACTGGTCTGGGAGTTGTATTCCACCAGCAGTAAAGAAGAAAAATAGATTGCTTTCACATAACAGGGACAGAAGTAAGCATCCACTCTTTTTCCCCATGGCTATTCTACCTCTCCTAATCTCTATTAGTATATAGTTCATAGGGAGGAGATTGTCTTGATGTTCTGCAGATGATCACCTTGTTCCACTAGATTAATGACATCATGCCAAGCAAGTAATCCTGTGCTCTGGTATGATACAAACATACTGAAGATGACTGATAAACTCAAGGAAGATTCAGACGGTCACCACATTAATAAAGTCGGTAGAGGTTGCGTAAAATGCACTTGAAAATACTGCTCTGACTGATTTACTAGGTTACTTGGGAGGTCACTGTGTTTGAATGGGGCCCACAGCAGAAGCTTCTCTAGCAGGTTGAGATTGCTTGGGCCCTGTGACACACAGGATTTGATTCTGGTGGAGATGTCCAGAGCTTTAGTTAAGGATGCTGCAGGGAATATCTGTCACGCCTCAGTAAAAGTAACATTACAGACCTCAATGATTCTGGAGGAGGGGTATATTTCTGTAACAGACAACATGAAGGTGTTTGCAAAGCAATGGCTGTTATGCTGTTGGGCCCTAGGAGAGATGCAGTGCTTGAGAGGTATTTATTTATTTATTTAGAGACACAGTCTCACTCTGCCACCTGGGCTAGAGTGCCATGGCATCAGCCTAGCTCATAGCAACCTCAAAGTCCTGGGCTCAAGTGATCCTCCTGCCTCAGCCTCCCGAGTAGCTGGGACTACAGGAACATGCCACTATAGCTGGCTAATTTTTTCTATTTTTAGTAGAAACGAGGTCTCACTCTTGCTCAGGCTGGTCTCAAAGTCCTGATCTTAAGCCGCAAGACAGCCAGTAATAGAAGCCAAGTAGCTGTTCGAAGTCTTACCTCCATGCGGAGAATGTAACTCATTTTTCTTGGTTTACAAAAGAGTAGACCTCTCTACCACCACCAAACAGAATGCTTGAGGCAACAGGGGCAGAGGCTAAGGCCCCTGACTCTGGGCGCCAGTCCTGGTTTAGCCCCTGTGAGCCACGAGCTCTTGGACAAATTACTGAACAGTTCTTTACTTCCTCATGTAGATTTTGCTAATGTCTCATTTGGGATTTTTGCATCTATACTCATGAGTAGTTTGGCAAGAATTTTTCTTTCTTGTACCATCCTTATCAGGTTTGGGTATGCAGGGGACATTGACCTCACACATGAGATGGACAACGAGTGTTAATCTCTGTGAGCATTGGTATGGAACTGGAGTTACATATTTCCTCAGTGTTTGGTAGATCCCAACTGTGTAGACATTTGAGTCTTGTCTAGAAAATTTTTCATTGTGTCTATTTTTAATTTGTTGACATGCTGTATTCATACTATGCTGTTAGCACTGTGTTAGCATTTGTAATTGTGTCCCATTTTGATCCCTAATGTTTGTGTCTACCTTCTTTTTGTTTATCAAGATTTTCTGATGTCCAAATTATTGTTTCAAAGAAAAAATATTGCCCTCTTTTATATTTTTTAAGTCAGTTTAGTCTCATATTAATATTAATATTTAGATTTTTCTTATATTGGGGAACAGGGGAGAGTTATCTTCCTATCTTTTTTTTCAGGTTTTCTTTTTCCCCCAATGTAAAATACTATAGTTTGGTATACAATACTTTCATTATTAGCAGTTTACAAAATATTGGCAATTTTTTGTTACAATTTCTTCTTTGAACAGTGAGTTATTTAGAACTTGATGTAATTTCAATTTCTTCTGAGGATGTAAAGGACATCAGCTGGTTGCCCCCTCAGGTCTCTCGTCTGTTTCCTTCCCATGCTCTCTGCCCAGTAAACTGAGAGGTAGAAACTGTGTCAACCAGCTCTGGGACCCCTGGCTTCCAAGTGAAAGGAGATTAGAGGAATAAAGGAGAGTGAAGTCAGATATATCTTTCCTAGATGCCCCTTTCATTCCTGTGTTTCTTTCGGAGCACATGTCATACCCTGAAATCATGTTACTTACATTCGCTTAACTACTCCTTCGCTTTATGTCTCCCCACTGAAAAGGTAAATTCCACTACAGCACAGTCTCCCAGCACCCAGCCCAGGGCGTGCTGCTAACATAAAGTGGGCAGAGGCTGGGAATGCTGTTAAACCTCCTGCGATGCACAGGACAGCCCTCATGACAAAGACTTATCTGGCCCTAAATGCAAATAGTCCCAAGGGTAACAAACTTTGATCTAAGGTGTGGACTGCGTGGAAAACTGAACTAATGCCACAGGTCCTTACGTCTTCGTTGGTTTAACTTTCACTATCCAGGATGCATGTTTCTTTCCAACATCTCCAACACACTCGCTACTTCTTGCTCAACCAGTCCAATTGGTCTGAAATCATCCATGTGTGGTCAATAATGTCATATTTTGGGGGAATTTCCAAATGCTCTACATCCCTTCAGACTATATAATGGCAAGAGATGTAAGATTAACAGGGTTTGGGGTAAGAATGTAAATGTTTACTGCTGTCTGTCCCATGTGAACGCAAACTGTACATGATCCTACTTTCTGATTAAGATTTTTTAAAAAACACCAAGTTTTCCATATCAATGGCCTCCTCAAGGATACATTTGAAACTCAAGCATTTTTTAGTGGAGTGGGAAAGAGAATAGAATGTGAGTTATGAATAAGTGAGAAGGAGTGAACACCCATACGTGCAAACATCCACACACAAAAACATGAGAGAGTTCTTATGTACACCATGACGGTTATGATGATGGTATTCCATGAACTTGGGAATATGATCAGCTCATCCCTCCCACTGGGGGACCCCACCCCTGCACATCCAAGGAAAGGTAAGAGACAGAAAGCAGATGCAGGGGAAGGACAATGATTGGTTGGTTTCATATCAGCACACCAGGTGCAGGTGCTCACCAGGCAGAACTGGAGATGGTGATCAGTGAGGTGGCTCGAAGGAGAGCCCAGCTCCCAGGGAGAAGCGAAGCCTGAGGACGGATGAGGTCCCAGGACGGCTGCAGGGAATAACTAGTGCAGCAGGCCTAGGAGAGAACCCTGGGGAACCCCTCTCTTTAGAGGAAGAAAGTGGATCACAAGCCCATCCAAAAAACTGAGACAAAATGCCCAAAAAGTATGAAAATAACCAGAATAACAAGGCACAAAGGAAGCTGGGATAGAAGAGAATTTCAAAGGCCCGAGTGAACAGCAATTTCAAAGGCAGCAGAGAGATGCTGTAAGATAAAGGCTGAAAGCTTTTTTAAAAGATGAGCCATGATTTTTGCTTTTATCATAAGATAAAGCACTGAACTGAGGTGATTGGGTTTGGGGGGGTGTGGAGCCAGGAAAAGGCTCAGAAAGCAAATAGGCAATTCCTCCGACACTGCTCCCTGCTCTGCCACAGACCTCACCTGGGGCCGGCAGCGAATGTCTGGCCCTCAGTGTTGCCATAGATGGAACAGGGATACTAATATGTGCCTCGCAAGGTTTTGTGTTGCTGAAGTGAGAAAGGAAATGAAAAAGTGCTTTTTCAGTTGTTCCTTAGTTCTTTTAACGCATTGGCTACAGCTACCATGAGAGATTTGGATTATTATAATATAAACCATTGAATACCTTCCAGATATGGATTGTGATCTTTTCATGAAAGCTCTCTTTCCTCATCTCTCTTAGGATGTCATAAAGCGCAAGCCTAGGGCATTGTCCGAGTCCATGAAAAGGGGCTTTGAAATGTTAAAAAATGCTGATGGGATCATTTTCGAGAGCTACTGCAAGTCACTGCTTTTGATCTGTCTCTACCCTCTGCAGAGGGGCCCTGAACTTACTTATACTTGCCTTTCTCTCTAGGGCCTGCCCCCTCCAGAGACAAGATAGTCTCACTCACCACTGTACCCTTCCCAGTGCCCAGCAACAAGGAAGAGAACCCCAAAAGGGGTGGCGAATGGCTGCATCCTAGGAAAAAGAAGACGAGGTCTGCTAGGAAAAAAAAAATGAAATAAAAAATAAATAAACTAGATGGGTCTTTGGCCTGAAAGAACTAGAAGGTTTCATGGTAAAACAATCAATTCACCAACACTTTGAAAGAAGGGAGGTCGGATGGGTAGAGAGTAGAAAGAAAGGATATTGCAAGTCTAGAGGGAAATGTGAACAAAGCTCCACTGAATAAAGAAAATGCAGGGATGCTGGCAGCCACCCCATGTTCTTTCCAAGAATCTTGAAGAAAGTTGCCTTAATTGAGCATTTGCTTGCACCAGGTGCCTGCTGGACATTGCCCTCATCATTGAAGAGGGAAGCGCACAAGTACCAGAGATGGTCTACCCCGGCAGGTAAGGGGTGGGCTCTAGGCTCAGACCAACATGTGTTCTAATCCCATGCCCACCACCCACAGGAGTATGGCCTTGGGCAATCTAATGAATTTCTTACAGCCTCTTGTTCCTCATCTGCTCAGGGAGGCAGCAGTACTTACCCAGGGAGTGTGTGATGATTAAATGATACAATGAACCATATATGTGCATTGAACATAGTAGACACGCAAACATTGAACATAGTAGGTGCTCAAACAACATCTGCCCCGGTCCCTCCCTCTGGAGCCCAGTGATCCCAGGCAGCCCTAGGACACCTTGAGGTCCTCAAGAGCTCCTTTTTGCTCTCCTTGGACAGCAAGGACCGTGGGAATACAAGGTGCCGCTTCTGTGCCACGAACGTAAACAGCATGATTTTTCTCCCAAGTCAGGTCTTTATGGTAACCTTAAAATGGTGCAAAATTCCAGCACCTTGATTCCCTTTCCCTGCCTTTATTTTTATCTCTTCTCACTCTGCCATGTTCATAGGATGCTGCCTCTTGCTGCGGTGACAGACACGAGGCTGGACTGGGAGCAATCAGAGACAGATGGGAAGACCTGCTGGAAGAAGCCTGGAACGCAGGAGCTGGAATTCACATTCCCTGGCTCCATGGCTTCCCACAACCTCCCCAGGCCTGCGACAGGAGGCAGACCACACCCTCCCCTGCATCTGGGCCTGTGGACCTAAGAGGCCCACCCAGGAAATCAGTAAACTGATTTAAGCAGAGAATGCTGTTATTTAAAAAATGCATACATATTTGATATTTTACTCCAAATACATCAGCCTTCCTTTGGCACATCAAGGGACTATTTTAAAATCACTTAAATTTTTTTCACCAAAATCTGTGCATAAAATTGATGCTCCAAGTATAAACCCACACTGGAATGTTTGTCTCCCCAGTGTCAAACAGTGCTCAGAACATGTCTGTATTTCCTGAGAGAAATGTGGACTTCAGAGTGGGAAACCTGCATAGATCTCAACGTCAAGTTATAGAACTAAAGCCCAGAGATTGCAAATCAATCTTTTTACCGTATTTTCCACTTATCTTCATAAATATTATCTCATTTAATCCTCACAACAAACCTACGAGAAAAGGAGACAGAGCAGGGCTGTTATGATTTCCACTCTGCAGGTGACATCCTGCAGGTGACGGGGTTTGTCTGCAGCCTCCCAGGTTGCCATGGTGAATCCAGTGTAGAGAACAGGATGCGCGCAGAGCCAAGGGTGAGAACACTGTGGACATGCTGCGACAGAGGGAGAGAGGCTTGATGGGACCACTGGGGGGCAGGTGACGCAGCTGGGACACTCACGGAAGGCCTGTGCCTCGCCTTGAGGACAGGCACTCACAACCTATGCAAAGGGATTTGCTCCTCGCAAATTGAGGTCCAAAGTGGATCAGCCTAATACAGGGCCAGCCACATAAGTGAGATGACAACTAGACCACACAGAGATGATCTAGTTGGTGAGATGAATGCTCAGAGAGAAAAAACAAGGATCAATATATATAATTAAGAAGCTCTGTCCACCTTTCTCAAAAGAAACAAGCAGACCAATAATTCCCTCTACCCAATGTAAGCAGCCCTTGGATGAGTGTTCATCTGACCCAAAGAGCAGCACTAATGAGCAAAAATCCTCCAGACTCGGGCCTGCGGATGAGCCTGTGGGATCCCAGCCTCCACCCTGCTCCACACCAGCCAGGAGGCTGCCCGGCCCCGACACCTGCACTTAAGTGCCCCTGCTTCTTCATGAGTGGCTGTCTCCCTCCCTCAGTCCTAGAGCATTCTGGAGCTTAGGGCATAGATTTTCCTAATTCCAGGGACATCTTGCGGCCAGGGGTGCCTGGGTTAGGATCTCCCTGCTGAGTAGGTGACCCTGTCTTGCCAGAGTGCCGGTGGCTATGCCTCACAAGGATAAATGACCAAACTGGAAATCGATGAAGGGGCCAAAAACCCTGAAGGAACTCTCGCTTCCTAGATAGCAGAGCAAATACCAGTCTTCCTCACTTCAAGTCCTGAGAGAGACTCACTTGGGCTTGAATTTCTCATTTGCAAATAAATGTGGATCATTATCCTACAGGAGGACCACAGGAGCCTGCTGTCAGAACAGGTACATAGAGAAACGGGCCTGCTCAGGGGCCAGATGGCCCCACTAGGCGACCCCCCAGCCCTGCCACCTGCCACGTGAACACCTGAGTCCACTTCACAGGCAGATGGTCCTGTGAGCTTAGCAGGTGGCCCAAACCCCAAGGTGAGGTCTTGGGACATACTTACGCTGCACAACCTGCAATGTTTCTACTCGATAACCGCTCACTCCTCTATCTATTTAAAAAAGCTCTATGATATTTGGGGAGGGAATGAGCACAGCTGAAATTACTTCTCCAGACTCCTTACAGCAGGGGTAGGGGGCATGTGACTTAGTTCTGGACAACTAAACTTGGGAAATTTCCTAATACACGTGGTGGACCTCCTTCTCTAATGAAATGGATAAAGCCACAACAGAAGAAACTTCCTTCTTCTCTCTTTCCCTTTCTAACTACCTGAAAAGCAGCAGCCATCCTGCAACTATAAGAATAAAAACTGTAAGGAAGACATATTCTGGGTGCTTGGTAACTAGCTACACTAGCTCTGGACAACTTATATCCAAGCAAAAATCAGCCTGCATTTTTTTTTAAACCATCTATATTAATTTGCTAGGGTAAACTACCACAGACAAAGTGGCTTAAACAACAAAAATTTACTTTCTCATGAATCTGGAGGCTAGAAGTTCAAAATCAAGGTGTGGACAGGGTCGATTCCTTTCAAGGCTGTGAGGAAGGACTCTCTCCTGGGCTTGTAGACAGCCGTCTTCTCCCTGTGTCCTCTCATGGTCATCCCTCAGCGTCTGTGAGTCTGTGTCCTAATCTCTTCTTATAAGGACACCAGTCATACCGGATTAGGGCCCACCCTAATGACCTCATTTTCATTAATTACCTCTTTAAAGATCTTATCTTCAAATACAGTCACATTTGGAATACCGAGTGTTAGGCCTTCAACATATGGATTTGGAGGGGCTCGATTCAGCTTCTAACACCATTCATTGTGGAGTTTTCTGTGATTTGCTGCTATTCACACAGCTATTTGCCATATTATATCAACAGAAGGGCTCCTAGTTTGAGGGGCCGTGTGTTCCAGGACTGGGCTGCAAGGACCCGCAGCCCTTCCTGGTAGGCACAGGTGTGTGCAAAGGTGCAAACACTAGCCTCCAGGAGAAGAAGCTCCCAGGAAGAAGTGAGCTTGCCAGCTGGTGAACCATGTCAGACGAGCAGCTCCACCAGCAGACGGCAGCAGGCAGCAGCGCCACATAGGCACCACGTCCAGGGCCAGCACATACTCGCCCGGTCTGTGGTCCTGTGAAGTGTGCATATGCCCGCGGCACACTCCATCAACATCGCCTGCACCTGGCACTTTGGCACAAGTGGAAAGCAGCTGCTGTGATAACAACCATGAACCTTTACCAGCCCAATGGAACCTTTGCCAAGACTTTGATCAAAGCTGTGTGATGCAATCGAGGAGCAGTGGCTGCAGCGCAGTGAGGGGCTAGAGCACAGGCCGCTGAGCTAAAGCCAGGGTCGCTCCTTGCTCACTGTGTGACCTTTAATAATTGAATACCCTCTCTGTGCCTGTCTCCTCATCTCTGAACAGGAATGAGGATCACCCTCTGATCTTACTGGGTTATTATAAGGAATAAACCATTAGCATTTATGAAACTTAAAAGAGTACCTGGCATCTACTTACTTCAAATGAAATTTTTAGGTTTTTTAAATTTTTCTTCTAGTCCCAACATTTCCTCCAAAACCATAAACCCGTGAGTAAATCACTACCCCACTGTCAGCTCCTGATTTCTCTTGGTAACTATTCACTCAGCAAATTCGTTCAACAAATATTCATGAAGCGCCTACTGTGTACACAGCACTAAGGCCGGCACTGTGCGCTGAAGGCTAATAATGCCATGCCTGCCTTCCTTAAAGGGTTGTTGTAAGGATTAAATAAAAATGTGCTTGGGAAAATGCTTTGTAAAATGTAAACTGCTGTGCATATTTTAAGCGTTGTTAATATTACCCCCAATATGTATGATCACACCTTTTTCAGTAGCGTGAAGGAGCACCCAGGGCAGTGTGGGACAGGAGACCAAGAGAGAGACCGAGGCAAGTGGAGAAGGGGCAGCCTCTGACAAGTTCCCATTGTGGGCTGGGCATTGTGCTGCCCTTGGCAAGCATTTTTCATGGCGCATGGGCTCCCAGGGGTCCAGTTTCCTGCTTCTGCCGGGGCCCTTAGAAAAGCTGACCCCTGCCATTAGACGCAGCAGTGACTACTTCTGCCAGGTAGGCTGTGCGTGGGAATGACATGCCACTTCTAGATGGCAGAATCAAAGAACAGATGTGGACGCTGCTGGCTTCTGTTTCCCTTCCATGGGACTTCGAAACCGTACATCCCAGATGGCAGCCAGGATGAAGGAGGTTGGCCTTACCCACCTGAGATGTGACATGAGTCACAGGTAGACCTGCACCCCCTTGGTTAGCCATTGCAATGCTGGGACTAATTTGTTCATTTATAGCCTCCCAACGGTTCCCCCCACCCACTACCACTTCACACTCATCCAGTAGGCTGTTCTCAACACAGCAAGAGCAATCCTGTTATAAGGTAACCCCACAGCTCGCAGCCCTCCCACGGCAGGCCTCCACCCCTCCGGCCGGTCCCCCTCCTCTCCTCCCCCCCTCGCCTGTCCAGCACCCACCTCCCGGCTGCTCCTTCCACAAGCAGGTGCCACCAAAGCCTCTGCATGGCTGTTTCTCTGGCGCTATGCCCTGCCCGTCCATGCTCACCCTCTCACTTCCTCCCGCTCTTTGCTGGGACGTGCCCTTCTTAGCAAGGTCTTTCCTCACCATCCCACTGAAAACTGCACCCACCGCAGCCTCTTGTGCTTCATTTTTCTGCATCGCTCTCAGCACCCACTGGCATGTTTATCTATGTCCAAGTGTCTGGACCCAGTGTCAGCGAATTTGGTGATGATATAATCTCGAGGAGGCAGAGAGTTCAGTCTGTGAACTTCGCTGCTGTCTCTCCAGTGCCCAGAGCCACGCCTCACATGTGGCAGGCACCCAGGGGCTGGTGATGGAACGATCCTTCAGAACCCATCAGTAGCCCAGATCTCACAGCTAGAAAGTGGCGATTCCAGGATTGAACCTAGGTTTTTGTCTTAGGTCAGTTTCCTGAGCAGTCGACTGTGAGGTGGAGATTTGCGAACAGGACGTTTATTAGGGCAGGTGCTCAGGTCTTAACCCCATGGGAGAAGGGGTGGAAGCGGGATTGGGCAGAGAGAGAAATCGGAGTGCGGTGCGGGGTTCTGTGGGCCTGCAGGGTTCGTGGGGAGGGCTGGAGCTAGGACGGCTTTCAAGGCAGTTTTTCTTGAGCCAAGGGACCTGGCCTTTATGCCCTGGGTGGCCCAGTCCTGGGCTGTGAGCTGCACCTGGGCAGCGGTGCTTGCGAGGCTACAGGCCATATGCACAGTGACCCCTCGACACCCACACTTCCATGGCTCCCTCTCTCACTCTAGGCCAGCCCATGGGCGCTCGCTGCTCCTAAATCCACAGTCACACCCCACATGACTTCTGTCCCCCTGGGCCCTCTCCCTGGAATACCTTCGTCATAATACATCTTGTCCTCACTCAGGTCTCTGCTCAAATGTCACCTCCTCAGAGGGGCTGCCTGACCATCTCACAGAGGCAGCTGTCTCCCCTCCTCTGCTCCTTACCTGCTGTATTTTTCTTCGTAGAACTTACTTCTACGTGATGTCTAACTCTGCATGCATGTATGTATGCGTGGTCCTCCCCCGACCCCAGCACGATGGATAATAAGCTCCCTGAGAGAAGGCTGTTGAATGACTGAATGAATGAATGGATTAAGCTTGCCCATCCGCTCTCAACCCTCGTTTCCTTCCTCCAAACTCCAGTCTGTCTTTCTTCTTTTGTAAATCATGCTATCCAGAGCTGTAACCTCCCAAGAGTTTCCTCTGTGAAACTGAACAAGTCAATTGATCACCATGGCCTTTGGTTTCGCACGTGGAATTGAGCCGATAATGACACCCCGGAGTCATGATAAGAGTCACAGCGCTATGATGAGCTTGTGAAGTGCTGTCTTGCGCAGGGTAGAGTACACGGTATACTTATTACATCAGCACCCAGAAAGGTCTCTGCTCACTTCACTTCCAGGAACAGTGACCTGCGTGGACACACAGTCTGGGATCCCGGCCACTGTGTAGAAGCCGGGACCTCCCTGGCCGAGCCTCTGCCCAGCCCCTGGCTGTAAGGCCAGGGCAGCGTCAGGAAAGCTGCAGAAGGGCTTTTTCTCTCTTAAAGGTGAACAAGCACGGCAAGGGCTCCTGGAAGCCTGCTGGGAAATAGCTTAGCAGAGTGTTTCTGGCTTCATCATCCCTTTTACTCTGAAACAGGTGCTTGGGGAAATAGCCCCAGGGGCCTGAGATGAAAGACTATCAGGTTGAGAAATTGACCAACAACTAAGAAGGAAGCTCCCAAGTCAATTCTCCAGACCCAAAGCCTCCAGAAAGTATTGGCCTGGCCCGAAACAAGGCAACCTTCTCTGCTCAACGTGAGACGCGTGGGGTCGTGCCAAGAAAACAGGCTTAGTTCAGGCTGACCTGAGTCTTGGGTCTCCGCCTGCCCCTCCACAGGATGCTGGCAAAGTTTGCTCTCTTCTCTCCCGTTTTGGGGTCATAGGTCCCCCTACTTTGAGGATCTGGTGAAAATTGATGATCTCCCCCAAGAAAACTCCCTGGGCCCATTTCTGCATCTGAAAGATGGGCGTACAAAGGCTTGGTATTCACCTTGTCCCCTTCAGTAGACTCAGTGGTTGTTTAAGGCTGGTGTCCTTTCTGCCTGGTTCGTGCCATGTCACTCAGGTAGTTTTGTGTCCTGAATAGCACCCCTGGGAGTGCGGTGGGGACAAGATGAGGCTGTAAGGGGCATCCCTGTCACAGAACCTGCACGGTACCCACCCAGCCAACACCTGCCCCTTCCTTAAAGATAAACGATTAACTCTGGATGGCTCTTGGCATCGGTCCTGGCAGGCACAATGCACTTTGACATTAGAAAGTCCTTCCTTGAGGTGTTTCAGGTCCTTCCCTTTACTAAAGGACTCAGAGGCAGCATGACCAGTGGGTGGGAAGAAGCTACCTTGAAGAGAGTCACACCTGAATAAAGGACTTTGCACTAACAAAGTTTAGTGGAATGGGACTGATGCTCCCATCTTGTTGGAAAAGACAATTTGTGGCCAGAACCTTTTTCAGTCGGTTGCTGAGATTTATGAATCATCTGCTGCGGGAGTTGCCTTTTCTTTCTCCTAGTAAATGTGACCACATGACAAAGTGAGGGTATCCATGGAAGCACTTCAGCTGGTTTAAAAAAAGTGACTTTCCAGGCTGTTTGTTTAGTGTCTTTCTTTGCAGAAGTCAGGTCTTACCATTAACATATTTGATTTCCAATACAAGCATCTCTACTAACTTACTGTGTGATCTTGGAAAAATTGCTCATCCTCTCTGTTTTTTTATATTAGAGATAATGTGGCTAAAATAGATAACATCTCAGAAGGAATCTTAGGAAACATCTAGCTCAATTTCTGACCTTATAGAAGAGGAAAGTAAGTTCCAAAAGGGCTTGACTTCTGATTCCTGAAGCCTTTGAGCTCTATGTTTTAAATAACTCATACGGCCACTGCAGAGGGTGCCAATATTAGAAGCAGGGAGACAGCCCACCCGGCAGGTTTAGGTTCTTCCTAGACATGCTTGCCAGTGATGAAGATGGAGCCTGAGTGAAGGCTGCTTCAGGATCCCATTCCTTTTTCTTGAACTTGTGTCTGCCAGGCCATGCAAGGGGAAGAGGAAAAATAAAGGCATTGACTCCAGCTCCCTACCCAGCTGATAAAGAGGAGGCTGGTGGCAGAGATCAGAGGCCAGCATGGCAAGGGGGTGGCTAGAAACAGTTTCCATCTTCCTGAGATACACTCTCTGCAAATGGTGAGATGTACTCCCTTCTGGGTTATTTATTAGTGGATCTGATGAAAATTGTTGATACCTTCACCAAGAAAAGGCCATAAATACATATTCAAGAATGCAGATCACAATTTCAGGGAGTTCAAAATCCCTGGTCTATATACATTGGTGGGTTCCATGCACTTCAGTAACTTCTAATATTCTATTTACTTGCAAATTTATATCACTAACTCAGAATTTTTCTCAACCATCATCCATCAGCAACCCAAAACACTCTCTTCCATCAATACAATGGGGAGAATTATCACACTGCCTACATACCCCACAGGATTTTTGTATGAAATGAAATACCCAATGAAAAAGGCTGCAGTGCATAACAAGGTATTATACAAACATCTTGGGGAAGACTGACCATGCTCTTCAGCTAAGGAGAAGACTATCCACATGGAAGGGGAGCTGTCTTTGTCATTTTCATCCAAAAGGGCAGAATAAGGAATGGAATTTTGTATGGCAGTATACCTCAGGTAGATGGGAAAGGGAATTTTTTCACAATTAGAGAGCAGCTGTAAGAGTCAAGTATCTGCTTCTTGGCTTCTAAGATTTATTTTAGAGGAGAGCTCTTGGTTTTCAAGTATATTTCCAAACCCTGCATCTAACACGTGAACATTTCGATACAGATTTCCCTCCCTCATTGCAGTCTGTAGTGAAGCTCTCCTTGGGTTACAAGTATATGTGTTATTTCAAAACAGAGTACAGCCTCTAAATACTCCATGGGGCTACTGGGAAATGAGATCTACCCTGAAAAATAACTCATTAGAAAATATGTTCACGGTGCTAGTCCTCGGTTATCCAAAAACCTTAATCATGTCTCACTCTGGACAGAACAGAACAGGTAAAGCCAAAGATGTAGAATCAAAGATCCCAAATTCTTATGTATCAGTTCAATCTGAAATCATTTTCAAGAACTCTTTTTCTGGCACTGTTTTTTCTACAAGCCCTTCCCTAACTTACATGGAAGTATCACCAAAGCCTTCTCCTTGATTTAGAACTAAGATCGATTCTCGATGTAAGCTCAAGGTTTGTAAAACTGAGCACAACGTAGAAGCAGAGGCTTGCTGAGGAAATGGCGGGAGAAAAAGAAAACGTTTTTCTCTTCACAGTGAAGTTCACAAACTATCATCATCAACTTTTCTTCAGCAATGAGTGTACTAATTACTACCGCTGATACCTATTTGTTTATTGTCACCTTTCTCAAGATCCTCAGAGGTGTTCAATTTGATTGACTTTTTCTTTGTCCCTAATGGCTGTGGTACTCCACTTACTTGAGATTAATAAAAATCTAGTCCTTGTTAAAATAGTAAATAATGGAGAAGGTTGAGGGTTTTAGAGGCATCCTTGCATAGGAGTTAGGACCATTAGATTTGAGGAGAGAACTCAGTTTAAAATTTGAAAGTCATTTTAACTTTCAACGTTCTCATCTATAAAATAATATTAATGATAGTACCTATCGGTAAGGATTATATTGAAGATTAAATGTAATAATGTATCTGAAGTACTTAGTATATTGCCCAGCACATAGTAATATTTTCATTGAATGCTTGTTATTAGTATTTAGTGCTTGCAACTAATTTTAAGTTTATTATTAAGATGAGCTAAGTTGTTTCTAAAATAATATGGGAAAGCAAAATATTTAAAATAGCCAAAAAAATCTTGAAGAAGAAAAAGCTAGAGTACTCACACTACTTGATATTAAAACTTAATGTAAAGCTACAATATTCAAGAGAGTGTGGCATTGGTGTAACAATAGGCAAATAGATGAATGGAACAATGGAATAGATCAAGGCATATATAATATATTATTTGATATTCCAAGGGAGAAAGGAATAACTTTTCAACAAATAAGGAAGAAATAACTGAATAAATATAAGAAAAAATAAATATCAACGCCCTTCCTCAAGTTATTCAGATAAATTATTTCAAGATGGATCATAGACCTAAATATAAGCTAAAATTATAAATCTTCTAGAAGAAAGTACAGGAGAAATATTACATCCTTCAGATAAGAAAATATTTTGAATAGGATGTATACACCAAAAAGAAAAAATTAAATTGGATTTCATTAAAATTAAAAGCTTCACCTCATCAAACACAATGCTAATATAATGAAAAAATCAATCACAGATTAGAAAGAGTACTCAAAATGCACATATCTGACAAAAGACTTGTATCCAAATTATATAAAGAACTCCTTCAAATCAATACTGATACCAAGAACCCCACTTAAAAATGGATGAAAGACTTGAACAGACACCTCAAAAAAGGAGGGTAAAAAATGGCAAGTAAGCACATGAAAAGGTCCAACAGCATTAGTTATCATAAAAATGTAAGTTAAAATCACAATGTAATGTTTTCCTCCTCACTAGGGTGGTTAAGATTAATAACTGATATCACCAAATATGGGTGGATAAGTCATACATATATTGCTGATTAGAAGACAAATGGTTCAACCTCTTTGGAAAATTACCAGTTCCTTATAAAGTTACACACCCACCTCCCATATGACTCAGCAGGCCTAGTCCTAGATATTTAATCAAAAGAAATGAAAAATTATGTTCACAAAAATTATTTGTTTAAGAGTAATTATAGCAGCTTAATTCATTATAGTCAACAATTAGAGACAATCATAATATTCAGCAAAGAGAGTAAATAAACATACTGTGATACATTCCTACCCTGGAAAACTACTCAGCAATAAAAAGCTATCAACTACTGATACACATAACAGCATGGATTCATACCACAGATAACATGCTCAACACAAAAAGCCAGACACACAGGGAAAGTGCACAAAGCATACTATTCCATTCATGTGAAGTTCAAATTCAACAAAATAAGTCTGAGATGATAGAAATTAAAACACTGTCTATAAGAGATGGGAATTAACTACATGGTAGAATAAGGGAATTTTCTAGTGTGATAAATGTTTTCTGTATCTTGATGGAACTGCTGGTTTCATGAATATATACATTTATCAAAACTCATAGAATCATATACTTAAGAGTGATTATTCCACTCTATGTACATACTATCTCAATAGAACTTTTTAAATCCTAAAAAAATTCAAGAAATCTCTGAAAACTTGGAGTTCAGCCCCCTCATTTTATAGATGAAAATACTCAAGATCAGAGAGGCAAAGCAACTTGCCCAAAGTTACACAGCAGGTGGGACAAAATAAAGATTAGCAGCCAGGTCCCCAGACTCTTTATCCAGTGCCCCTTCCAATATATTGTACTAATGCCCAGCCAAAGCCACACAGCTTGCAACAGTAGATCTAATGCTAGGACCAAGGTTTTCTCATTTAAAACATTATGTTATTTTTATGATCATTCAATTCTCCAAAGAATTGTGGTAGGAATTATCCAAAGGAGGAAGCCAAGGCTGTGAAGAGTCATGTTGAGACAACTGTTAACAGATTTGGAGTTAAGAGATGTACACTTCTCTTCTGGCTCTTTCAGTATCTTACTGTGCACTCTCAGGGAAGTTATTTTCCCTCTCTGTGCTCAGTTGCCTCATTACACGGAACGAAATGTTCTTCAAGAGTCTTTCTCTCTCTAATGTCCTGCAACTTAAGCAGACAAAATATCTGCCTTTCTAAGTTTGCGGAGTTCTCTGCTGACCAGACACATGCGAAATCCAACACTGAAATTGTCCATTCAGACTCTGCTTGAGAACTTGACAAGTTGCTCCTCCAGAGCTCAGAGGATGGTGTTACCTGGTTCTGGAGAGAGACCAACACTCGGTGTGGCTGTCCTCTGGCAGATGTGGCACCATTTGCTCTAGCTTCCTGCTGGAAACCCTGTATGTCCCTCTGCCTTAGCTGATGAACCTCTGCAGCTCCTCTAGGCAGGAAACCTGGAAACCACTGTGCAGGACAAGCAGGCACTGAGGTGGGTTTCTTAAATGTTGGAAAATATGAGTACTGACATTCAGTGTGCTCTCGCTATGCATGAGGTGTGCTGTGCTGAATGCTTCGTAATCACTTGGCTTATTTAATCCTCACAATCACCATGTAAGGAGGCTACTATTATGTCACGCCGTCCTGACCAGCAGGAAGGACGCAACACTCGGAGTTCTTCCAACAGCGTTTTAATGGGGCAGACTATAGGAAATACAAATGGCGAAAGACCCCGAAGCAAGACAAGCACAGGCTTATATACTGGTGAAGGCT
>CAUYSK010077755.1:0-11515 GCA_963575035.1 Avahi laniger | reverse complement strand
GGGTGGGAGGGGGAAGGAAATATATATAAAAATAAATATGTTAAGGTAGATGTCACAGGACCTGGAGACTTTAATACAGTAGGAAAGAGATGGGAGTAAGATACTTCTCAGGTGTTTTGCTTCAGATTTGGTAGTGATGCTGTTTAGAATAAAGGAGAGTGGAAATATGAGAGTGGAAATATAATTAACATAACTTTAGACATATTTATTTTGAGGGCCTTTGATATATCTAGTTGACAGTGTCTTGTGGGTAGATAATTGTACAGGTACGAAGAGCAGCAGAAAAGTCTAGGCTGATCTGAATTCATATACAGAAGTAGAATTGAAAGCGTTGAGTTTGAAGAATTACAGAGGAGAATGAGAACAGAAGATAATTGAGGATATTGCCCTGGGGAACAGGTATAATGAAGGAAATGCAGCCCACAAAGGCTGAGTAGGAACAGCTACACAGTAGATGAGAACTGAAGCATATTGGCAGATGGAGAGGGGGTATCTGCCCATGGCCTACAACACCGTTTGAACACCATACATTTTCTCTGAAAAGAATAAAAGAATAAATAAATATGAAAGAACAAATGATCTATAGAGAATATAAATGATAAAGCAAGGTCCTAATGGAGACAGAGGACACAGAAATTGCAAACTCGAATAGTGAATTTAACCTTGAAAGTTAGGAATAGACATTCCTCTGGGATGTTGAGAAAGGTGAGAGTATCTGAAAGCCTCAGTGGCTCTGCTAGAGAAGCTACTGGATCAAGACCTTGATGGTCTTGATTTTTTCAGTAAGATAGAGGGGCTACTTTTCTGCTAAAAGTGGCTTCACTCATGCAGGAATAGGAAGTTGGGAAGAAAGGAGAAAGTTATAGAATGCCATGGGGAGACAGTGCTTGATAGTGACAAGTTGTTAACAGTTTTGCTCTGGAGTTGAAGTGAACCTGTTCTGCACAGTTCTGAGACTATCTCTAGGAGTACACTGCCTTCAGGTCTTCCTCCAGTTGATAACACCCTACACTTATACTTTATTTTAGAATAATCACAATAATTTATGTTATGTTATGTAATGGTCCTTTTTATGAATTATTCAGATTTGCTACTGATATCTCAAATTAGGAAAAAAGTTGGCTGAATCTCAGGTTATACATTGGTTAAATCAGATGTTTGCATTAGTCAAGGGAATTATTTTCTAAGAAATTTCAAACTCCATATGCTTAGCATATAACAATATTCATAATTGCAATAACATATTTATATAATGTAGAGAACGGAAAATGTAAAAATGTTTAATGCCATTTCTGTAAGGACAACCACATTTGTTTCTTTTGATCACTGCAATACTTCAATTGCCTAGAAAAGTATCTGGTATGGAGTTGACACTCAATAAATAATGTTTGGATGGCTTAAAAAAATAATAATTTATGATAATTATTGAGCCCCCAGAATGTAATGCGCATACAGTGAAATCTGTCATTAAAGAAGGGGACAATATGTATTTGTAGAACATTTGCTTCTCTTCTCTTACTCTAGACTTGTTATATTTTGGTAATGGATTGAAGCTGTGTTTTTCTACTTTACTTTCCAGGTAATTTTGTTTTATTTCTAGTATTTTACTAGGTTGAAGACTATAACTTTGATCATGATTCTAAGTTAAAGGGAAAGTGATGGGTACCCATGAACCCAAACTCTGCCACTTACTTATTTTTTGATAATGGACAAGTGACTTCACTTATGTGAGCATCAGTGCCTTCTAAAAAATAAAAATAAACCTGACAGTGTGTGGAACAGATTAAATGAGGTGATGTGTATGAAAGTGTCTGTCACCAAAAGGACATTTAATAAAAGTTAATTGACAAGCTGCTTGGCAATTTCCTCCTCAATTTTTCACATAAAATTTCTTTTTATGAGTGAGATCTTTCTGGAATGAACCAGTGCATTAGTAAGTAAATAGATCATTATATAAATAAATTATATTTAATTTTTCTAATTTAATTTTATAGCAATCTTTATGATTAAAATGTTTTATTTTTAAGTGAATATTCCACGTTTGAAACTACAGGAAAATCCAGATTACTAATAGTATAACATCTTGTATCTTACTCTATTTGGAGTTTTTTGTCTGATGTACAAAACCTGATTTTCCATTATATAGTTGTTATAAAATTTGATAAAATGAGACAAAAATCTTAGGGTTGAATACAATGCCTTCAGGTGAACTGGTAGAAGATTAAATGACTTTTCTTATCTCTAATATCTATGTAATACTTCTGATTTCATAAAGCATATCAAATATTATGTGGGGATTTTATATGCTCTTATGAACTTTTGAACCCGCTGAACTAATAAGACTGGAATTCCAGTGAGGTAGAGACCTGTTCAATTTAATATGTCTACAAACCCTTTTCTCATGCTTTTGATGCATAGCACTGCTTACCTTCCAATAAAAATCTACTCTTTTATTAGGCTCATTATGGTCTTGTGGTACCAATAGACTTAAGTTAATGAATAAAAGTAAACCTCATGCCTTGTAGTATATATATAGATATATGCACACACACGTACTTACACACACCTCAAATTCACAATTTTGAAATCCTCACAACTTTTAAGTCCAGACTACAAGACTTCTTCAATATGAAGCACTTAACTGTCTAGATGGTTGCTAAAAATCAATCATACCTTCTTTAACTACGGACTAGTAAATCAATAGTACACCATTCTCATTTTTTTCTTTTCGAACATTTCAGAGTTTGTGAGAAGCAGATGGAGTGCCAATATAGCACAATCTATTTTTAATGTGTAGGAAAGCCAGAGGAAATCAGTGTCAATAGAGCAAATTTGTTGACAGTGGTAACAACTCTATCAATATTCTCAGATATCACATCTCTTTTCCTCTTTGCATTAAAGTAATGGCAAGACCCATAGGGGATTCGGAGTGTTGGCTGAGCAGGCCATAAGGAGAGGCAACACTTTCATACACTCTCTGGCCCTCTTTACCACCTGCTTCCACAGCTTCCTTATGAGCTTAATTTTTCCTCATTTCTCTTTTCCATTCTCATCCCATGCTATGTCAGTCCTATTCCAAGTGTTATTCCAGCTTCTGTAATTTTACGGAGTAAAAATCATGGGATGAGTCACAGGAAGGGTAGAAGAGAGGAGAGGAGGAAGTACTGTAAAGTATAAGCCAAATGACAAAGGATGAAAGGAGATTTTAGATTTTCAGTTGCCTAGGAAGTAAAAGAGATTATAGCAGGCCCTCTTGTCTAATCATTATCAAAGAAGGACATGTTTATAATATGGTATTATAAAAGCAAGATAGGATTTGCACGATAGATGTCACACCCTGAATGCACATGAAGAAATCACAAATGTCTTTCATGTGTTTCCTGACTTAGACTAAGACTTGAACAATGTTAATGAGGACCTGCTACACGACAGCACTCTTCTAGTGCTGAGAATAAAGAAGTAAACAAACAAGCATAAATCTCTATCCTCAGAGAGTTCATAAAATATGTTGCTTTATGTTGGAAAAAAATACATATGTAAGACCCCAGTTCACAAAATTCTTCATCTATTTGAACTGACTGCAGAAGGACAGTATGCTGATCTTGTGGACACTTAGTAAATACGACAGACTAAAAGACTCCCAGACAAGCCAAGGTCAGGCTCAGTGAGATAAAAAGAGGCACATTTTCAGATCCCTGTCTGGATAGGTTTGGAGAAAAAGAAATGCCAATTTGAAGAATATTCTTTCCTTATTAAAAGACCCAGCAGACAAAGGCTCTTTGATCTAAAAATCCATGAAAACCTTTATTTCCTTCAGGAAATTCATTTCAATTAAGTAAGGGTCAAAAGAGGATACTCTTGTCCCTAAAATACAAAATGGTTCATTTCTTTGCTTTATTAATGTTTCCAACTTCCTCTTGCCACATAATTACAATAAGATATAGATGATGTGCATGTTCTTCTTGGTTTCTAAGACCATAAATATATATGATCAAGGTCAAGACTGCATGTGTTTGTTCTATAAACATCTAATGTGCTATGGGCACTCCATAAAACAAATTTACACAGTCCATAAATTTGTCTTTTATACTAATTACCAGGTTACAAAGAACAGCATCCATTCACTGCAAAATTAGATTCTATTCAAACTACTGCCAATTGAAAAATGTTCATAACTAATAGAATATAATGTATGTAGGAATTACACAAACAAAGAAGGCAGTCACTAGGTCCAGCCCACAGAAGAGGAGAGGATGAAACTGAGCATGAATACCAGTAGATGGGGCCAACTGGGAGCTATTTTGAAGCTGATTATCATAGTCATTTAAGAAAAAAAGAATGTTAATTTCAAAGAGTAATGCATTTATCCAAAGGCAGGATTGGGCAGAGATTTTTGTACATGTTTCTGTAAATCAATTTTAGGAATACATCTGAGAAGCATATTATTTATAAATAATTGGCTGTATTTCTAGAGTCTTGCAGTTATTTTCAAATAGTTCCATAAAACAGAAAATATTTTGATTCCCTATCTAACATCTATCTTATTTGAACATAGAATAAAGATAAGAAGGTACATTAAAACTGACATCAAATTAAAATAAATTAATCCTCTTTCCTAAGCTAAGTCAACCAGGAAAAAATAATGGTCACAGTAAAAACAGCACCACTATATGATGTTTGATGCTCTCTTCATCTGCTTTCTAAATACTACAGCATTCTTCCTCCACAAGTTCTTCTGTTCCTGGAAGTCCTGTGTAAGTGTTTCTGCTGTGATTTACAAACCAACCTTCCTCTTCACTGACACTTGGGTTTCATAATTCCTTTTCACCTCTTTGATTTCTGTGGTGATTTCTTATATTGCTGATCATATCTGTGTCACAAAAATCTTAACACCCCTGCTAATGTTCACGTCCCAAGAAGGCTGATGGGGCCCAGTGTGAAGGTGCTGACGTTATGCCAAAGGTGCTCTCTCTCTTTGCAATGCTGGTGTCAGCTGCTCTGGGGGAGGATACATTGCACTCTTCATGTCCCCTGGACGTGTAAATTTAATTGCTCTTCAAACATTTATCATACGTGTTTTGCCACTTGCTCATGATAGCATTCAGGCATGAATCTATTGGGACCAGACCAGAGGATGATCTAAGTAAAAGATACCTGGGTATTTTTCAGAACCATCCTACTCTGCTGACCCTGATCCATCATCCCCAAATCCCTTTGGCTCCTTAATTCTCTCTTCTCCTTCTTAGAAAGTATCTTAGACTTTTGTGCCATTGGACTGTGGTTGAGCTGCTCAACAAGTCCTTCAGATCTTCCCAGGATCTGCATTCCAGGAGAAACATAGCTTAGGTCCAAAGCAGGAAATCTGTCACATGATTACAGAGACTTTAATCTTTTAAACAAATATTTCCATGCATTTGCTGAAATCATATAGACTTTTTATAACATTTACATTGAAATATACTTAATACTGTTTAAATGTAAGTAAAACCCATCAACTTGGATATCAAATGGGACAATAAATGTCTAGATATTGACAGCTGGGTACCAAAAGACTGTGAGTAATAAGAGGATTTTGGTTTTTGTCCTGTGAGTCGGGTAACACAGATTTCTTCACCCTACCCCAAGAAGATGTTTTTCACATTTATATGGTGCTCTATCCATTAGAAAACCTCATATGATCCTCCTCTACACACAGTTGAATGGGATTACTAAAAACACAAAGATCATACTTGTAGACTTTACTTAAAGTATTAGCAAGTGAAACAAAATACATCATGAATTGGGTTTTTGGTCTATAAAATAATGACTAAATTTTTATGGCACCATTATAACCTGAAAAATAGAAAACAGGGCCCTTGATGAAAATCTCAAAATGTGGTAATAGGAATAAGATGAATACAACAAAGATACAGTGGAGTCCTAAAAGTTAAATTAATGTCTAAGCAAAGAATCCTCTGCTGCAAACTCCAAATAATGAGCATAAAGAAGAGAACCAGTTATTATTATAACAAAATTTTTCACATAAGCAAGTGAGCATTTCTCAAAGCAATGCTGATAATTAGGGCTTATTAGGGAAAATGGTATGCTTTAATCCTGAGCTATCCATTCCTTGGAGTAATGATATTTTTCTTTTTGTACAATTTCTCATGTCACAATTATCTACCTAGCCTCACTCCCCTCTCCTGTCCTGGAGACACATAAGGCTTTGCACGCAGTACACTGACTGAGAATTTAGAAATTGTAAAAACTCCTGAGTTAGGATAGCAGAACTCAGGCAGTGTCTGATACGCCTTCTCACCACCTCCCATTAAAATACCATAAAGACATTTAAAAATGAAGGATGTTCAAGACAGTTTGGAACATGAGAACAATACCTATTCTTGGATAGCCTTTATTAACTTACTTAGCACGCCTAAAACTTCTTAAATAAAAGTGCAGTAAAAAAAAAAGCAAGCAAACAAAAATATACACGGTAAGTTTGGGCTGGGGTTGAGTTGGGGACTTGAAGTAGAACACCTGGTTTTATGAATCCAATCTCTCTTTATTCTACCCAAAGTGTAGCCTTACCGAAGCCAAGCAGAAGCCCTCTTTTTTATCCCCCCAGTTCTAACCTATGAGGGCTGTCTAAAGTATCAGCCACTGTTAATACAATGAGAACATAGTACATGGCTGGTTACTTTCTGGACAGCCCCTGTATTTCATACACCTAAGAACTGTGGCATGTGACAGGTCCTTAAATTAATGTTATATTTTTAACAAATATTTGGTGACTTCTTCTTATGGATGAGACTTGTGAATTCAAAGAGAACTTAAATCTAATCCCTTTCTTAAAATAATTTAGACTTTGGTGTTGCATTCCCAGTTAAGGACATGTAGTTTTCTTATTACTCATAAAATAAACATCATGTAAGGCTAAGGTAAGAGGATCCCTTGAGCCCAGGAGTTCGAGGCTGCAGTGAGCTGTGATCGTGCCACTGAATTCCAGCCTGGGTGACAGAGGGAGAATCTGTCTCGTAAATAAAATAAAATAAATAAAACAAATAAATAAATAAATAGGGACACATTTTCTCAGGACCTCTTGAGGCATTGTGCTCTGGGCCGGTCATACACATTCAGCTCAGAATAAACCTCTTAAATAAATAAATAAACAAACGAACATCACACTCTCCTGTAGGCTTCACACAGTCTGACCCTATTAAATCTCTCTCAGTTTTCTCTCTTTACTCATCAACATTGCCATACAAAGATATCCAGAAAAATGAGATATAAAATTTAAGCATCACCCATCTATCAGTAACTGAAAAATCAGTGTTTGCAAAAAAGAGGTAAATAAATTGGTATGTTTTATTCATTTGAAGAGTCTTTCTTTTGCCTCTCTTTAACATTTGAGAAACCATGACTTTTAGAAGAAAAAGTTTCTTCTTCCTACATGTGTATGTTTGTGTGTGTATCTATGAGCATCAAATATACGTAAGCTTTGAGCTATGTATACTGGCTGAGATGCCTTCAGCAACAACCCTTATTGTCAGAGCTACTGTGTGAAGAGAGAGCCGTGAAATATAGTCAGCAGCTTGGTTTTGAGTGCTGTGAACTTTGACAGTTACACAAAATTCCTATTTCTCCCCCACAAATGCTTTCACTTAATACCATCTGCCTCTAAATTGAGAATCATCAAAATGCATATCATGGTTGCATCCCATACAAATGAATCAAATGTTGTCATTCTGACTGCCATAAGGCCATAATAAACGCTGAAATAAAGATACAAATGAACGGATCATTAGAAATTTAACCAGAGCGGAGAAAAAACACTAAATGATAACTTAGAGGGAGAAAAATCTACTAGAGTCTTATTAATTTCCTATTCAGAATGTATCAGCTTTCGTTTAAAAGTTAAATTTTCTTTCCCTGTCTTTAAATCATTGAACATTTTGTCTTAATGGCCCTTTGAATTCTTGCTTACTCTGAACTTAATTCACCATTCTAGTATTTATAGGGCTTATAAAATATAATTTTTATACTTGGATTCCAACCACTGTAATTGAACTGTAAAAGCTAAGCTTTCATATCATTAAATAAATTGAATTTCTATGAAATAAAGGGCCTCTAGTTGTGACTGAATATTCAGTTTGCTCTTTGCTTTTTAAAGAGAAATAAAGAAATTATGTTTTAGTTTCCCCTTACAATAAAAAAAAAATCCTACGATAAGAGAAAATGAAAAGCATTTTGAAGACTAAATTAAATATTAGCAATTCACAGCTATGATCTAGCTAGGGGTCACACTGTAGCCACGCAATGAAGCACAGGCCTGCATGCCCAGACGTTAACTAAAACTGGGAAAATCCGAAGGCATGTGGTTTACAAGAAATATGTAAACTCTGCTATTCACTGTGATTCCTTTTCTTTACAATTTCATGACCATGTGGGTTCACAGAGACATTGTGTGAGATCAAAGACAATGACAGAGATGTCCTTTAGGGGAGCTGAGAAGCCACAGGATGACATGATGTTGTTGAAATTATCTCCATCAAGGCTCAGTTCTACCCAGCTTGAAAGTCCAGAACCAGTCCTAATATTGCAGCCAGTGGTGATCGGTCTTTCAGGGACCGGCTCTTACAATCCAGATGCAAAAGAAAATAGGATTAGAATTGTCCAGGGAAAGAAATTATCATGGCCATTGGAAAGCCATTCGCAGGGAGGCTATGGTAGGAAGCCAAGTTACATAGAAGATGTCGTGTTGTGCACACGGAATCAGAGGAGGAGGAATTAGCTAGATGACTCAGCAGCTAGTGTCACCCAGCTCTTCTCCTGATGCTACTACCCCTTTCCACTGTGGTTCCAATGGCTGTTGTATGGAATTAACAATAATTAAAAAATTTATTGATACAACTCCCCTGGATGGAGTGGGATAAATACCCTCTCTCTGATTCTATTCCATGCTGACCTCCCTTCTATTTAGATAAGATAATCACATTTCTGTATCAAGTCGTGCTCATCCTGCTTCTTACCTGGGAGACAGTTTTTTTTTTATTAGTGTGACTGAATTTATTTACCATCATCTGTTAAGTATTTACTAGCTTATCTCTCTGAGGCTGAAGTTACATCAGTAGTAATGTTATTCACCAAAAATAAAGGAGATTGGAGTATGTATTTGTTACAGAGATATACCTTTTTCTTTTTTCCTTAGGGAAAGACATAGCTCTCCTGTCCAAATCCAATCCTTCCATCTCTATGTCAGATCTTAGTATGTCTGGTGTGCTCTGGAATTGTACCTCCATCATTTAATGTTTTTTGTCTTATTCTTCATCCTTTCCCTCTTTACTGGTTATTTCCTTCTCTACATATTAATACATTAATTCAGCTTTCTTAAACTCATAAAAAAATTCTACCTGGGCCTTTTACCTTCCTCTAGCTAGAATCCTCTATCTGTGTCAAACTTTCACAAAGAGAAGTCTCTGTCTCCGCTTATGCACATCATAAATCAGGTTTCAAATTTAATACCAGTCCATAAAAACCATTCTTTCTAAGGTCACCAGAATTTACCTAATTGCAAAATCCAACAGGGATTTGTTCATTTGGTGGCTTTCTTCACCAGTGACCATTCCTTTCTTGGCTTCCTTTGGTTTCTCTAAAAAGCACCAATTTCTCTGATATAATCTGACCATTGCTCAGTGTGTTTCCTAGTTGGGTTTATTTTCTCTGTTGCCCTTTAATTTTCACTATTCCTTAGAGTTTTATCTTTGTCCTTTTCTCATGCTATTTTCCCCGAGAAACCTGATTTATTGTTATGACTGCAACTAGCAGCTTTTCACTCTTGACAGCCAAGTCATTATCTCCACCTAAGCTCCAAATCTATATATTTGACAGCCTGTGTGACATGCTACCAAGTGAGCAATTTATACTAAACATTACAGAATGAAGTTCCTACTTTGCCTCTAAACCTCCCTCTTGTGTTATATAACTGGTTTCAGTGAAAGACATTGCACTTAACCAATCATCCAAACAAAAAGACTAGAAGCCACATTTTCCTTTTCCCTGTCTTTTTCCTCCCACGCCTAGTGAATTCCATACATCTCTGATAAAGATATGGATGTATCTTTAATCAGTCCCCTTTCTCAACTCTCATGGCTGCTGCTTTAATTCAAGCCCCACCACTTTTCATCTGACCCGTTTCAACTACATGCTAAATGGTATTCGTCTACAGGAGAAAGAAAAAATCAACACACATTAAGGAAAAGAAAGCAATGTATTTTAAAATGCAATCAGAGCTAATAAAGAAGTGTGACCTAAACATCTGAAACCCTTAAAAGTGCCCAGAAATCTAATTTGCCACTGTTTTGATCACTGGAGCTTTTTACTGGCATCAGGGAATGGATATAAATTCTGAATTAGACCATCTACTGCTCTGTTATTTAGAGTGGCTCTCATTTACTCATTTGAGTAATAATTTAAGGCTTTTATTCGATTGCCAGCTCTGGGCCAGTGTGAAATACTGAACAACAAAGCCCTACTCCTGTCTCATACTTTCATTTATTTTCTTTTATGTCTCTAAAACTTGGTATGGTATTTGCACTGTCAACTGCAAGGTCAGGGATTAGTTTTTATAATCTGAAGTTTTAGAGTCCATTTGTCCACAAGATATACTTTGCTCTAAATTATTAGTCTGTAAAATATAGTGATTTCCATATGAGAAATCTCATATGTTTTAAAAATGCCTTTTAGGCATGATTACATTATACACCCTATTATTGATATAAAAATACGTGATAAAACTCAGGTATGGCCAGTCTCTTGGAAAAAATGCTGGTAAACATGAAAGAAGGTTCAGATATTTACAATCTGAGAAGTCAATCTTTTCTGAGCTTAAAGTTGTTTCACAGGATTGACCTTTCTGAAGCATTTCATAAAATAATAATTTCACAGGATAATACAGACCCTTTGTCCCCACCGTATCCTGGAAACACTGTCCTTTAGGCAGATGGCACCACAGTCCCATAGTTAGTCTGTAGCACAAATAAAATGCTTCTGCAGCCGGCAGCGACAAAACATCAAGATGAGATCAACCATCGTGTCATTCAAGCAAAGTGCTTCTGCCTTTACAATGTTTGTGAGGCCAATTTTCACATTTATAACCATTAGCCATTCTTTTGCAGTTTGACCCTTGCTTATATTTGTATATTGATTTCTCTGATAATTTAAAAATATTTTTTAGAGCAAGAAAGCCAAGCAGTCCACTAAAGTAAGTGAGATAGATGGGTTGAGTTTTATTTCAATTTCTGTGAAAGAGCATTTGTCATTCAAGAAAAGCACAAACAAACAACAAAAAAAAGAAGTCCTCTAAGATCTCATGAACACATAAATTGCTGGCAAAATGGGAAAAAAAATAGCTATTAAAACTCTCTAAAGTTTTTATATATAAATGCATATAAACAAAGACATATGTAAGTTGCTATGACTTTTGTCTAAAACTGCTCTAAGTATTTGACCTCTTGAGCTATAATTCTACCCATTGAAA